>CM033029.1:1224349-1459349 GCA_019207045.1 Branchiostoma floridae x Branchiostoma belcheri | reverse complement strand
ACATATCGAAAAAAATAAACATTCCAAAATGGAGATATCTGTGGTCTGGTATTACAACAGAATAACATGGAATTTGGTATAAGGGTGCCCTCGACATATGCACGGTAGAACGAAACATTTTTGGCATACATCACTTCAAGAGGATTAATTTTTGGCCATTTTTAGTATCATTTTTGGCCCCTCTGTATTGCCATGGTATTGGAACAAAATTTTGTATGGAAATGCCTGTGATATATACCTCCAGGGCCTTTGCAATTTTGGTATACATGTCTTGACAATGATGAAGTCTCTGGTCTTCTTGTATTAAAAAAATGGTGATGGCATGTTGGATAGCAAGTGGGATGAAGTTCAGAATGATTATCTCTTCTCTCTCTTACAGACACACACACATACACACACACAGACAGCAAACAGTAAGAATGAAAAAAAAAACTTTCAATTTTTACAGTTTTACTTTCACAAAATTGCAATTTTACACTTGTCTGCTCTCACAATCTGATTGACTTAATGTAAATACAATGTAATTTGAGCTTAAGTTTTTACATTGTTAAAAGTTAATCTGGAAAAATAGCAAACTACATACTAGATCTTATTCGCAGAAAATTACAATTCCGTCAAAATATATACATCTTTTCAGAATCGGTTGCGATCAATATCTACGTGACTGTCCTTTTCTGGCTGGTTGGAATCAAGTCAGTCTGCTTCTTCCACATACAGTCAAAGGCCAAGCTCTGCTTCTCTTCTGTAGAGGGGTATGGAGGACAGAAACAGGGAGGTTAGAATTTCAATGCAAAGCAGAAACATCAAACTATAGGCAGATTTGGAAACAGTACACATTTCCACAACTATTTGTAATCTGCCATCAATCTGTTGCTGCCTGGGACAAAATCTGTGTGCCTCCTCCAAATACAGCTTCTCATGGACCAATTGTTTTCTTCTCTAGAGGTCACATCTTAACAATGCAAACAGGAGAGTGAGATTTGGCATTTCAAGGCAGACATCAATCAAATATTTGATGAAATAATTATACCATTGATTTGGAAAGTATACATATTGTTGCCAGAAGATAACAATGTGTTTGTGTTACACATAAATCTTCTCTTCGATCCCAATTCTGCACCTGTCTCTACAGTCTACACCTACATGTACATGCAAGTCTAGCGACAAGAAAACAGGCCCTACCTGCTGTGTGTCATGAGCACAATGTTCTTACTGCTGAAAAAAAAACAGAGACATGTCAATCTTTGTTTTACACATTTGTGGACACTTCAAAATGTTAATGCACAATGCTTTTGAATGATAAAGGAATATTGCAACAGAGGTATAATAAATACATATACACAACTTCTACTTGCAAATGAAAAGGTACAACTGACAGGATCAAAAAGGATTGACATGAATGAAATTAAAGCCATCATATAGAAGTCAAACCAGTGACATTTGGTATAACATCTACACAAATTCTAAAAACAAGTCCAAAGGATGAATTAATATTAACAAAAATGATTCATAAATCCACATGGCTCCCAATCACTGAGCCTCCACCAGGCTCCCTCTTGTCCTTTGGCAAGAGCCGGAGCGGGAACCTTTGTCATTCCCCATCCCCCTTGCCACCACTGAATGTGCCGTGTGGCAAGGGCCGGAAGCTGGCAACAAATATTTCATTCACAGGCATCCACCAGGCTCCCTCTTACCAGTTTTGGCAAGAGCCAGAGCGGGAACCTTTGTCATTCCCCATCCCCCTTGCCACCACTGAATATGCTGTGTGGCAAGGGCCGGAAGCTGGCGCCAAGTACTTCATTCACAGGCATCCACCAGGCTCCCTCTTACCAATTTTGGCAAGAGCCAGAGCGGGAACCTTTGTCATTCCCCATCCCCCTTGCCACCACTGAATGTGCCGTGTGGCAAGGGCCGGAAGCTGGCGCCAAGTACTTCATTCACAGGCATCCACCAGGCTCCCTCTTACCAATTTTGGCAAGAGCCAGAGCGGGAACCTTTGTCATTCCCCATCCCCCTTGCCACCACTGAATGTGCCGTGTGGCAAGGGTGGAAGCTGGCGCCAAGTATTTCTCAATTATGGAGCACCATAGACTCCCATTTCTCATCCACTCATCTCGACAAGTCCTGAGCTGGTACAATACACACACACTCCATTCCTTTGATTCTGATTTCTGTTTTATCTCATCATTACACAACATACAGTACACAGCATCATGGTGACTATAGAAATTGTCAACCTTCCACTCAGGTCAACAAGACCTGAGTTGGTACAATACACACACTCCCTTCCTTTGATTCTGATTTCTGTTTTATCTCATCATTACACAACGTATACAGCATCACAGCATCATGGTGACTATAGAGATTGTCAACCTTCCACTCAGCTCGACAAGGCCGAGCTGGTACAATACACACACTCCCTTCCTTTGACTCTGATTTCTGTTTTATCTCTCATTACACAACGTACAGTATACAGCATCATGGTAGCTATAGAATGTCTGTATTACACCATGATTAACAACAGCTGACAGTTGTGAAATGTACACATGGTCAATGAGAGTACATCTTTCAGTTGTAGGAGACTCTATCAACTGTTTGAAGCCATTTTGCATCAAGAAAGAAAGGATCATTTTGTTTTCACTTGACATCAAATTTTCATTAAAGTCACCAAGAATCACTGTGTTACTTCTTTCCACTGCAGACAAGTGCCCCAAGAGTTTCTCCAAACTGGATATGAATGAGTCTTTGCGAACATTTGGGGGTCTATAAATGGCTACAATTAGATGTTTCACAGGCATGCAGTCAGCAGAAACTTGCGTAACCACACATTCTAGACTGATATCATTTGGGATGGGAATTTCAGAACACTTGTATATGTCACGTACATATATTGCCACGCCTCAACGACTGGAATTCCTTGTCGCATTAGAAGCTTCCTCGCAAGCATGCCCACTTGATCTGTCTTTACGAAACATGTTAAAACTCTCCAACTGAAACTGGGAGGACTGCACATTTTCTGACAGCCATGTCTCAGTCAGGCATATGATATCAGCTTCAACCAAACAAGTTGACTTCAGACTTTCAAATTTCTTTTCAAGTCCTTCAGTATTGTGATGGACAATGTTCAACACTTCACCAACAGATCTGTCACCAACATTTGTAAATGGGTTGGATACATATTCGAAATGCTTCATCTTATTAACTGCCTCCTGCACTGCCTCATCACAGTAGATGGACTCCTGTTTATAGTCTGTAATGTGAAGACCGCCTATGGAACATACCCTACTCAAGGCCACATACGCCATACCTGATGCAAAAATATTTTTCATGGAGACAACTACTTCAGGAACTGTCATGCCCTGTACTTTGTGTACTGTGCAGGCCCAGGCTAGCTTGATAGGAATTTGGTAGCGTTTGACTTTACTTAATTTCTTCAAGTTGTCCTCAATCTGACGAATCGGAACTGAATTCTCTGGTAGACTACTGGGAACTGCACTTTTTTCTCTTTCAAGCACACCTGCCTTTGGATTATCAAACTTCACAAAGACAGTTGCACCATCACTTGCATCTTGCTGGCCACCTGTTACACCTGTCACTGTTCCAAATGCACCGTTAACTAGACCATCCTCAACATTGACATTTCTACAAAGCATGACACGAGCACCAATCCCAACTTTGACCACATCAAGGAGGTCGTCTTTATCTCCTTGTGCATGAGGTCGTCTTGTCATTGAACCTGTTGTGGGATCTTTGACAAAATCGGAGGCTTCAAAACATGTAACATCTGAACACCTGAGATTCAACATCTTGTCATTATAATCTACAACAGCTTTATTGGTGGAAAAGATGTGAAGTGCATCCTTAGGATAATCATTTGATGCAAAGTCTGTAGATAACACCCTTGATGATAGAGTTTTGTCATCTTCATCAGAAAGTTTGTCTTTTTTTCTCTTTACCCTCATTCTATTCACAAGGTTTGCAAAGGCAGCATCATCCTTCTGTCTCATGATTTCCTGAAGTTCAACAACTTCAAAGATTGGATTCCACAAGTCAATGAAATCTTTTCCCCTGTAGAGACTTTGTCCCCTGACTGGAGGGATCTGATACATGTCACCTACTGCCAAGATGCTCACATTTCCAAAGTTTGCACTTGACCTTGACTGGGTCAGCTGACCCAATCTACCATGAATGGAAGACATGAGCTTCATGTCGACCATCGATACTTCATCTACAATCACAATTTTGAGGCTTTCATACTGCGCACGCAAAGTGTTAAGGGTACTTTCAGACAAGGGCTGATACGTCTTCGTAACACACATCAGATGAAAGGCATGGTGGACAGTGCTCCCACCGATATTGAATGCAGCAGTTCCTGTGGGTGCCGTAAGAAGGACAGAGACCTTGTCAGGGTTTTCTTGTGCCTTTCCTAGTAACCTGGTAGCCTCATAATATATGCATTTTATGAGATGGCTCTTTCCAGTCCCCGCACCACCCGTCACAAAAATATGAAAGGGATCTGGTCGCTTTCCCTGTGCAGTTTCCATACACCAATTCCTTACAAAATAGAAGACCCCCTGTTGCATTGGGTTGAGTGACTGCATCATGGGGACCGCAGTTTTATACTGGATCTTTGTCTGGCAGGCTTCTAGGGTAAAGCTTCTTTCTTTTGATTTGTCAGTTGTCGCTAGGTCAGGAATGTCATCCTCAGTGCCCTCAATAACCCCATCCACTTCATTTTCTCCCCTCTTATCTAGACAATCAAGTCTTTCTTGTTCCACTTCGGGGAAGATCTGGGCCCAAACATCTTCTAGATTACCATCTTCCGCGTCTTTACGAGCCTGCTCAAGTTCCTCAACATTTTGCTCAAATTTACGCCTATTCCCATTCACAATGACATTTACTCTATCCTCCCTGTCTGATATGGGAGCAAAGCCATTCGAGTAGAATTCTTCATACTTGGCATATTGTGGTGGTTTCAACTGTGCATCAAGGTAGTGTGGCAAGTACAACTTGAGCAATGTCAAGTAGAATCGCTCTGGCTCTTTCTTTTTATTAAATTTGGCAAAGCGGATGACGGCTGGATCAGATCTTGTACGTTTTTGTACAGCCCCGTAATTATCCCTCAACACATGCCTTGCTTCCCCTCTGGAAGACTGCTGAGCATTTTCTTGCTGGCCTGAACAAGAAACGACGCGATACACGGAGACAAATTCTGCAGCACACATTGATCGGAAAGGTTCTTCTTGTGGCCTCGCCTTGTACCGATCCATAATGCTCGGCATCCAGATGTTTTCTTCATCACCGTTTCCCTCGCTTGCAAGCTTCTGAATGTCGGCCAAAGGTTTTGACAAGCGATTAGCTTGTTCATCTGTTGGAATGAATGTGACTTGTCTTGAGCACTCCTTCAAGTTCAGGCTACAGACCCGATAGACAGCCTCCTGGGCACGCACTTCCCTGTGGTGAAGGTAGGCATTGCCAACTTTTCTCATTTCTGTCAGTACATCCTCGTTGCCTTCCCTTGCCTCTTTCTGAGCCTGTTTGAGCAGCTTTCCCATTTCTCTTTCTGCTTTGCTGATATATGATACTATGTACTTGACACAACTGTACGCATCGAGAACATATTGGATGTCCATGTTCGCATTCCAAGCTCGGAGCAGATGTGGATTGAAATTGTTCACCCACATGTCCTTTGGCTCGCGTCTGAGGAATACTTGCTTCCTGTTTGCAATCAAGTTCAAAGCGTCACAGACCTGTGCAGTGGTGAGATTGGCCTCCTTGAGAACGTCCTCAGTGGAGCACTTCTCTGGCTCTGTTTTCTTGTCCAACACATCCCAGAATTTTTTCAGGTCAGATTCGGCTTGCTTCTTCCTTCCAGCAATGGATGCTGATTCTTCATCGGTCAGGTCCTGTAGGGAGACAGGGCTGCACAGAAATGTCTGATTCACTGGAGGCTTAGGGAATCCAAACCTACAGATCTTGCCACCTTTCTTGCATGACGATGTATGACCCTTTCGGTGCATTTGAACCTGGCTAACTATGTCAAATAACTCCTTATCTGTTTCTGAGTTTGGCAGCTGACAGCACACATATCTGTCCACAAAAGAGCAGATCTCTTCTTCAGAATTTACACCCAATTTTGGTGCATCTTTCACCCAAAACAAACAATGGATATGGGGTGAGCCCCTTTGCTGGAATTCAGTCCTCGTGAACGTGTCTATGACCTCGCCGATTGGCTGCGATGGAGATTTAATGAGGTGTTTGAAAAACAGCTTGACTCTGCGATCAAACATGCGAGCGGCTGTGACAGGATTACTCTTCAAAATGTCACAACGCTCTTCCCACGACAAGTCGCTTACTGGTACTGTGCCATGATCTTGTCGAATCGCCTCTAACACTTCTGGCCAGCGCAAATCTGCAGCAGAAAACGTAGCAAACCACGTGGGAATTCCCAGCTGTCTTATCATTGCATACAATTCATTTAGCGCCTTGTCCCAGAACTGCGGAGTACCCCTGACTGGCTGAAGGAAGCGATAGCCTTCATCTGACTTAAGTATAGCCTGTAAGTCCTCTTTGTTTGACAACATACCAGCAGATATTTTACGGCCGCCACTTGTCGTCGGCGAACCTTTGCGCATAGATATGGAAATATTCGACTGTATGAAGCGCAACTCTGTTACGTATTGTGCAAAGAATATGTAGTTAGTGTCGCTTGCAAACCGCGTATCTGCACCCATAAGGCGTGCCTTGAAGTACTTGCTGGGCGTAATACGTACATCACGATCAACATTAAAAGAAAACTTTCCAGTAGGGAATTGAACAGGGAAGGACATTGCCTCTCCCCCAACCTCCTGGAACACAGAAATTGGTTTGCTCCCCTCTCCTGGAGCCACACACATGACGCGTTCATCGTGGTGGTCAAGAAAATCCTGTCCTATATCTACTGGCTGGAGGCAAGTGTCATGTGGCAGTCCCCGCAAGCGGCTGTCTAGTTCCTCTTCCTCGCTCAGAGCTGCTTCTTCCATGGTTTCTTCCTCGCTCAGAGCTGCTTCTTCCACAGTTTCTTCCTTGCTCAGAGCTGCTTCTTCCATGGTTTCTTCCTTGCTCAGAGCTGCTTCTTCCACAGTTTCTTCCTTGCTCAGAGCTGCTTCTTCCACAGTTTCTTCCTCACTCAGAGCTGCTTCTTCCATGGTTTCTTCCTCGCTCAGAGCTGCTTCTTCCACAGTTTCTTCCTTGCTCAGAGCTGCTTCTTCCATGGTTTCTTCCTTGCTCAGAGCTGCTTCTTCCACAGTTTCTTCCTCACTAAGAGCTGCTACTTCCATGGCTTCTTCCTCATTTACCTGTCGAATAACGTTGTCTGTTTCATCATCTTCCATATCATTCCTAGTTGGCCCTTCCATATGATCCCCCTCTTCAGTGACAGACTCGCGGTGCTCAGGAGCTGTATGAACTTCTAAGGCGCCATTCCCTCCTTGTTCAGCATCAGATGGTTCAACAAGGCCTCCTTCTTCATTCCAATAAGTAGCCCAGTCTGCATCGATAGACGTACCGCTGTAATGTTCATTATTTTCAACAAGATACTTCAAAGCAACATCAACCTTCAATGGACTGATTTGTCTATACATGTGATGCCCACTGTACTGTAGCTTCCTCTTAAGTTTCACCTTGATTAACTGAGCTTCTGAAGGCATTCTGGGAAGGATTGCATGTGTTTCACTCACATCTGCTGGGACACACACTACTGGGCCAACAACACCTTTCTGACCCCTTTCGGGAGAGCTGCAACTTTCGTGAATGGTATTCTCTTGGCTATCAGTTGGGACTCCAGAGTATTGAGACTTTTCAGCTCAGGGGGTATTTCTGGGAGCTTCATCTTATTACTCTGAGCCTCGTATGGAATTGTCTTTTTATCTATCATGTGCCTATGACAACAGTGACATATCCACTCTGTGCCCCTAGATGATTTTGCAATGGGACACGCATGTGGGCTGCAGTCCTCGTTGCATTGATGTACATACGTACCTGTAAGACAGTGCTTAACAGCCCGAACATACCTTGATTTTTTACCATCACGATGACAGATTACGACTTGATTGCGAAACAAAAGCCTGTGACATACAGTGCAAACATATTCTGGTCCCTCTTTGCATTCCATCTGGAACTGTTCAATGTCCTTATTGACATCCGCTAAATTCTGCTTCTTTTCTCTGTTAATCTGCACATTTCTTTTTTTCAAATCTCTTCGATCTGGATCCGTATGATATTTATCTTTCTCATGGTCTCGCTTCTGCTGGGCATGGTTGTCATCAGTGTGATAGCGCTCCAGTGCTCGCCCCTGCTCCCTTTCGCGCTTCTGCTGGGCATAGTCCTCATCAGTGTGATAGCGCTCCTGCTCCCTTTCGCGCTTCTGCTGGGCATAGTCATCATCAGTGTGATAGCGCTCCAGAGCTCGCTCCCGTTCCCTTTCGCGCTTCTCCTGGGCGTGCTGTTTATCTGTGCTATATCGTGTCTTCTTTCCATCCCGTTGGGCCTTGGCATATTCCGGATCCTCCTGGTACCGTTTCCTTTCTCGGTCTCGTCTGACCCTTTTCCGGTCGTCGTCATCATTATTGGCATTCAGCATGGTCTTTCTCTTGATGCAGGCAACTTGTGAGGCTTCTGTAGTTTCCTCTCTGTGGCGCCGCGACATACTCCTTGTCTGTCTTTTGTTGAAAACTGTTGCTGTGACAACATCAAAATGGTTACCATTCGTATGTTGCATGTATATAGCATTTCTACCATCTAACATGCTTGTATTACTCTCACACCATGGGTACTTCATCCATTCCCACTTAACGTTAAAGCCATGCTTACCGTACACAAAGATGCGTCTTCCCAGTAGTGAAGACATCGCATTTATTTCTACCTGTGTGGCCCATGCTTCAAGATCTGCTGGATGACGATTCTGCATGCTTCGACCATCACGAGACAGGTACTGGTCCATGGTTTTTTCAGGGTGCTCGAATGCCAACCAAGGCCTGTAAACATCTTCAGACAATGTTGACATATATTCAACTGTACGCTGTCTTAATACATCATGATAGTCTTGGGTGCCACAAATAAGGTAACTAATAGCTCTATAGAAACAATTACCATCCCCAATAATTCTGATGGGACTGATTGGTGCCTCCAAAGGGACATTCCTTTCCTGAATATTGAGATATCGTTCAACAGAAAGGTTCAGCTGGTCTGCCAGTTCCAATTGATCATTTCCTGTGAAGGGATTGAACATGAACTCTTCCTTCCACTCCCCTGTTTCCACTACTTCTGGGCTATCAGCTGGCTCCTGCTCTCTTACTTCTACATCCTGGTCATCTGCTGGCTCCTGCCCTCTTACCTGTACTTCCAGGTCATCTGCCTGCCCTCTTACCTGTACTTCCAGGTCATCAGCTGGCTCCTGCCCTCTTACCTGTACTTCCAGGTCATCTGCCTGCCCTCTTACCTGTACTTCCAGGTCATCAGCTGGCTCCTGCCCTCTTACCTGTACTTCCAGGTCATCTGCTTGCTCCTGCCCTCTTACTTGTACTTCCAGGTCATCTGCTGGCTCCTGCCCTGTTACCTCCAATTTCTGCTCATCAGCTGGTTTCTTCGTTTCCTGCTTTGCAATCCAGGCATCCCACCTCGTCCAATTCCTCTTCTTACGCCGAGGCATTTTCCTGAAAGATTACAAGTGCTAGAATGTAGCAACATTCTTTGAGACTATACATATATGATATAACATCATTATCATATGAGATAATAAGTAGACATGGGGTCAACAATTATGAAACATTCAACTTCAACAAGTAAAAAAGAAAACAGCTACAGATCATATGCTGAAAAACATATCTGTAGATGACACCTTTTTATCTGCAAGTTGAAAAATACCATCATGCATGCATAAAATGGATGTCTTCCATAACATTTGTACTACAAACGTATCTGTAACAATGGTCCTTCGGTTCCATGAGTTTTCCCCCATAGACGTTTCCCCGTCAGATTTTTTTTGGGTTTTCCCATTTTTTTATGGGGCATTCCCCACTTTTTTTTCCGTCGTCGTGGAATATTTCCCGTCATCGTGGATTATTCCCAGTTGTATTTGTCAGCTCTTCTCTGTATACAGCCAGAGACCTTCAAAACACACACACACACAAACTACTGTAACTTCTGCTCTGAGAATAGTACAGTACACCAAAGATCCCTTTGTAGCAGCACTATATTGTGAAACAGTCCATGGTTATGTCTATTATCTGCCCGTTAAACAATGTCTTTAACGCACCGTGCAGGCTTTGTTGGCGATAATGATTGACTTAAATGATTGACTTACAATTAAATTAAGGTTGGGGCTTGGAGATCACGCTGGAGCGCTTCCTGATCCTCCTTACATAGAATGGGTCTGTAGATCTTGCTATCATCAGCAAAGATTTTCACCGCACTGGTCACAACCTCCGGCAGGTCGTTTATAAAAACCACAAATAACGTAGGACCAAGAACACTCCCCTGCGGGATTCCACTCTTGACGTTATGCCAGGAGGAGTGAGCTCTGTTGATTACTACCTTCTGCCTCCTGTTGCTGAGAAAGTCCTGTATCCACTTAAGTGTATAACCCATTATCCCATATGAATGCAGCTTGACAAGTAACCTCTTGTGGGGAACTGAGTCGAAAGCTTTTTTGAAGTCCAAATAGATGCTGTCCACTGGTTCCCCCCTCTCGAGACACTGTGACCAGTCGTTCATGACTACCAGTAGCTGTGTGGTACAAGATCTTTTGGGTACGAACCCATGTTGAGCGTCTGTAAATAACTCGTTCGCATTAAGATGGTCGACGAGTACATCTCTTAAGATGGAGTCAAGTGCCTTGACAACCACGGAGGTTAAGCTTACGGGTCTGTAGTTTCCTGGGTCCTGTCTGCTGGTTTCTATGTGACAGTGTTTATCAATGTTTCCACAAAACACCCGACGGGGAAAACACCTGGCGGGGAATACCCCACTATGACCGCGAAAAGAAAAAAAATCCGACAGGGAAACATCTATGGGGGGGGGGTGGAAATTACTGTTCCCGGTCTTTCCAATAATTTTTGTCACAAGTATTTATTTTATCATAACACACACTGCATACTCTATCCACTGAAAATTTTGCAGAGAATCATACACTTAAACACAATGTGTACTTGGTCCACTTAAAGATTGTCGAGAATCATACACTTACAAACAAATTACATACTGGTCCACAGTAACATTCATGAGATACACTTCAAACACTGTATACCCAGTCCACTGAATCAAATAATATTGGTTACAAGCTATCTAACTTTGGTACTCGGTCTGCTGAATCATACACTAAACATACACTAAACATACACTCGATAGTCTATCAGCTGTGTCGACAGTGAATCTGGGAATGCCCCCCTCCCCACACAAACACATATTCTTCTTTCACATGACTACAATGAATCTCTAACACACGGCGTTGAAAGACAAAATTATAATGAAGGGTAGAAAGTTAATCACTTCTTACCTGACAAGATTTGAAGAACTATCTGTTGGTTAACGTTGATGTGTTTGTTTGTTTTTCCATATTGGAGAAAGTTACAGAGTAAATTTACGTCAGAAAGAACCAAGACGGTTCACGTTTATGTCGTCTGAAAAATGTACACAACAAAAAGCTACACAGTACACTTTGGAAACGTTACACTTTGGAGACGTTACTACCAAAATGAATTAACTCGTCAAAAAAAAAAAAACGGAGGGAAGAAAGCAAGATTAGCCAGTTCTTACCTGATGATATATTCTGCTGTATAAGACGACAGCTGACGCAAAATTTGACGTAGAACGCAGCAAAATAGTCTTCTGTACGGCGCGCTGTTGCGTTGTAGCAAAATTGTCGTCTGCAGCTAGCTAGTGCACGTGAGTCACGTGAGTGGTCTTGTGGAAAAACCCCGGATGTCTGACCCGGATCAGTTCAAATAACCTACAGGGGTGGATGTATCAAAGAGTCCTACGAAAAAAATGTCGGGCCTGAATATGTCTTTCCTTGTTTATACCGTGTCTCTGTCTGGAAATATTTGTTTGTTTTTATAGAATTTTACAGTATATTCCTGTATGCTTTGTATTTGCTATCATACGGTCAAACAAATGTCTCTGACCCCCGTAAAATCTTAAATGGCCGGATCCAAATATCGCGCGAAGCTTAGCCAATCAGATTCATAATCTGTTGCTTCTAGTTGCGGATTGGCTGAACGGCTAATTGATTTACACGGGGTGGGCCAGCTGCCAGCTGCTCTACGGTGGCGTGCTTCTGGTTGCTGGTTGGCTGAAGGGCTAATTGATTTACACGCAGGTGGCCTGGAGTTGACCATGCGTTCTATTCTTGACGCCCCAAATCGTAGGAATTGAGCAGAGAATTCCCCAATAAATCATTTTGAAGTGGTTTTTAACCAAAAATGATAACGGAGTCCTGTAAGTAAACATACCATGCACTACCATACCATTTTGGGAACTTAATACCAGGGCACAGGAGGCTCAAATATAAAGTTTGGTCAGAAAAACGCAAAAGAACTTAAATAAAATCATTTTAAAGTCATTAAAAAAAATGAAAAAAGAGCACGTGGGTATTGGTCCACTCTACCCTTGTGCCAAATTTCAAGTCATTAATTCGATCCAAGAACGACGGAGATGAATCGCTTGGAAGATTTGACAGGAGAAAGAAAGAACAAGGAGCTTATAGGAAAGAAGAAGAAGAAACACAAGTTAGGAATTTGCGTGTTTGTAAGCATAAGTCCGTGAGATTTCTGAAACAACAGCAGTTCCGTGATAAACGGAACCTTAGAAAACGTACGGTACAGAGCTAACAGTGCAGCGAAAATACCATCGATAGCGATTCAACTTCGGATGGCAAACCGGACAAAAGTTATAAGTACTGTTGAAGTCATTAACGTTAAAGTTTGTTTTTAGTTGCCTTTGACGGTTTGACCTGAAATACTGTTACGCTAAACTCCTGAAGAGAAGTTAAGTGACTGCTGTGATTATTACAGAAATGCCCCTAAAAACTGATACAATAAGCCTTCTGAATAGCCTAAAGTGCAAGAGTTTCAGGCGGGCTTCGCCCCCCTGGGACCCCCAACGGGGCTCTGCCCCTGGACCCTGCCGGGCCGGGGCCTTCGGCGTTCTTCGGCGGCCCCCGAAAAAAATTCTGTCGGGAACACATACGGAATCGTGGGGCCCAGCTTATGAATATTAATTAGCCTTCGCTCTTCGCGCACAGGTGTGGACTCCGTGCGGGGTCACGGAAGGTCACGCCAGGAGGCAAAAAGAAAACAAATTACCCCTCAGAAAAGTGCCAAAATTAATTATTTTAAAGTAGTTTATGTCAAAACTTTTACTTGGATCATTTTACCAACTATCTAATGCCTATCTACACCAAATTTCAGGCCATTCCATTGTAAGACCAGGGTACAGGGGGACAATATATTTTATTTTGGTCAAAACATGACCTTTAAACCTCAATAAAATCATTTTAGAGGCAAATATGAAAAAATTGAGAAAAAAGCATCAAGGTATTGGCCCATTCTACCCCTGTGCCAAATTTCAGGTCATTCGGTCCAGGAACGGCGGAGATGAATCACTTTGAAGATTTGACAGGAGAAAGAAGAAAGAAGAAACATTACGAATACAATATATTTCACCATACTATGTATGGCTGAAATATAATGAAGAAACATCTCGATCATTATCAAACATAGCCTGGTAACCATACCATCGAGACGCTCGTTATGCTCTATGGCCCATGCAGTTAATTAGCGCAGGCCGGGGGAGTTTTTACGGGGTTGGGTTAGATTCTCAAAAGGCCGGCTACAAGCTTTAGAAGCAAAGTCTCAAAGGGCAGCAAATCAGACAGGCTGAAAGAGGCAGGTCGGTGCCTTAGCACCCTGGGCCGGGTAAAGCACCCCAAAGCCGACCAGCAGATAATGGCACCCAGGCTATATCAAGCACGTCGCGTACCTTGGCTGTGCTTTCTTCATGACAAGTGCGATGCCGTTGTCGTGGATTGGAAGAGTGAAGTCCGCAACTGCCTGCCTTTCCGAGGTGATGGAGAGTGCACTCACAGCGATGTCGGCTTTCTGTGGCAAGTAAAGTAGTTATCAGTGATAATGCACTCACAGCGATGTCGACTTTCTGTGGAAAGTAAAGTAGTTATCAGTGATAATGCACTCACAGCGATGTCAGCTTTCTGTGAAAAGTAAAGTGGTTATCACGGATAATACACTCACAGCGATGTCGGCTTTCTGTGGAAAGTAAAGTGTTTATCAGTGATAATACACTCACAGCGATGTCAGCTTTCTGTGAAAAGTAAAGTGTTTGTCAGTGATAATGCACTCACAGCGATGTCGGCTTTCCGTGGAAAGTAAAGTGTTTATCAGTGATAATACACTCACAGCGATGTCGGCTTTCCGTGGAAAGTAAAGTGTTTATCAGTGATAATACACTCACAGCGATGTCGGCCTTCTGTGGCAAGTAAAGTGTTTATCAGTGATAATACACTCACAGCGATGTCGGCCTTCTGTGGCAAGTAAAGTGGTTATCTTGGCGAGACTACCGAAAATCAAATAAACCATTACTCTAGAGAACGCGGTGGGATCAAATTATCCATGAAACATCGTGAGAAAATGAACCGAATAGCTGAATAGTGCGAAAACTCCGGCGAGTGAAAATCTTTAGTTGAAGAACATTCTATTTCTTTTTATTATTTTGACCATTGCATCTTATTGCTTTTCTGCATATGTCTGTTACCAGTGGTCCATACCTAGCCCGTCGAGGCATGAATGCACAATAAAGGTACTTTATGCAACTTACCAGCTCAGACAAACTTGCTAATTCATGATAGATGGATCGATCGGTTCTGACTTCTATGGGTAATACAAGTTATTTGCAATGAGCAAGGCACCAACAAGTTCCTAGATAGAACCTCAAAATAAAGAGACTGGCCGTACCCCGGACAACACATCGCCAACCAGCCCTGTCCATTGTCCTGTTTGCGAGTCGTAGACGCCGTAATGTCCGTCCGCAACGTGGTAGTACTTGTACCTGAACCCAAGCTGACTGGACAGCCATGAAAACAGGTCAACACAGAATCCTGCAAAAGTCACAAAAAGAAGCAGAATCAAAAACAATGCAAAGATGTAATGTCACAAGTCATCAGGTTGCTTATACATTGTACAAGTCACAGTCAACTGATGGCGGTTTCAAATTGCAATGTTTCCAAAATGTTGTAGTTTGAAATCACCGTCCGTCGAGTTGACACCCTTTAACTATCCTCTTTTTAACAACAACGGATATAGGTTGCCCCGCGTAAAAAGGTGAACTAGCGCTAGACAGACCTACCCTGGAATCTGTCGTTCCCCGAGACGTTCTTCCCGTCTGTGTCCACGCCTGCTATCATGACGAAGCCGGGCGCGGCTTTAGTGACCACGCGCAGGGTCCTGTTGCTCAGGTCGGACACGTACGGGTAGACTGTGGTCGCCCCGCCCATCAGCGTGACGTCCTCGTCTGGGGACATGTGCAGTCCTGACGACAGATTCCACATGCCCACCTGGAGCAATATGGGCCATTTCATTTTTTCGGATGACAGATTCCACATGCCGACCTGGAGTAATATGGGCCATTTCATTTTTTTTCTCATGGCTGTCCAGTCAGCTTGGGTTCAAGTACGAGTACTGAACGAAGTTCATTTCATTTTTTTTTCTATTTTGCTTTTGGACAGATGAGAACCATGTGGCACTGCACTCAAGTTTTGTAACTTATATTAACAGTGCCACATACACTGTACAGACAGGAGGTAAAGGTAGTCTTTTACCTCCTCAAATGAAGCCAGGTACCCATTTTTACACCAGGGTGGAATGAGGAAGGTCGTGTAAAGTGCGTTTCCTAATGGCGGAGACATATACATATACATATTCCTCAGGACATATACAATTCAGTTGCTTTATTTTACAAGCTCCCTTGGTCTATTTAACACGTGTCCCTGGATACAATGATAATGACCTTTATTGTATATACATGCACACCGTGGGCATTTTGCTTTGAACCATATTTTTTCTCGGATGGACGGGACATGAATGAAATTCATTCCGCATCACCCTCGGCCCCAGCCTCGGTCGTGCTGTTGATATGGAATACGTCGTGTTGTGTCTCCTGTCACATTTGACGAAAATCGATCGGACGACGATTCTGCGGCAATCGCCCGAGCCTCGCTTACAATAATAACTTTATTGCACAACAATTGTACAAGATACAAAGTATGGCTTACATGTGACGTATGGCTTATATGTGACGGAGACGGTTTTCAGGTGAAAAATACGCGCAACCCTCTGTCGATCTGAAATATGGCCGATCCTCCATCGATACGCCCGAAGATCGTGGATAATGTGACAAGGGTATAACTAGCTATTAATTTATCATTATTACTTGTCATTATGTACCTTCTGCCAACCGCCACTTTTCAGATTCACGATGTTGTACTCAGCGTTCACTCGAGCCGCCGCCGAGTCGAAATCAATGTACCCTGTCACTCCATCCGTTTGCACCTACATGTACAAATGTAAAGTAGAATCAAAATTGAGACCGACATTAAAATCAAGATTAAGACTAAATTAGCATTAAAATTAAAATTAGCATTAAAATTAAAATTAAAATTAAAATTAGCATTAAAATTAAAATTAAAATTAAAATTAAAATTAAAATTAAAATTAAAATTAAAATTAAAATTAAAATTAAAATTAAAATTAAAATTAAAATTAAAATTAAAATTAAAATTAAAATTATGAATGTTCAAGCCTACGTGAAGTAAAAGACGTTCTGAAAGTATGTAAGCTTGAATATAAATTAAAGGCCTGTTGACCTTAACGTATCTGCCCGTGGAGACATATAAAGGGACATCGACAAACAGGGGGTTAGCCTAAAGGAAGCTTAAACTCTGGCCCGAAGTGAAGGCTTGCTGCCCAATGTGTCTAGCTCAGCCGTAAAAAGAGACCGAAAGGCAGCGTATGTGTAAAAGAGACCTGGTAGAAACGTTACCTGTTTCAGATAGTGCAGCATCGTTGGCCCGTCTGCCCATGGCTGCGATTGACGCCCATCGTAGTCACAGTCCAGACTCTGGGGGGTCACCATGACGCCGTCTTCTTGGAGGTTTTTCAGGGCTTGTGCGAGAGCCAGGACAGCATCCGCCCACCTGGCCGTGTAAGGCTACGAGAAAAAAAATATTATAACAAAAACACCCGTGCAGTTCACGAACAAGATGCTAAGGGACCCAAACCTACACAACTTCTTCTTTACATGAAAATCTATCTCCCACCAAAACATCAAGACAATAGCATGTCCAGGACAAACGATACAGAATCCGGAGGTTCTACTGCAGTACCAACGTCACATACCAAGGGGGCGTACTAGACCTTGAGCTTCCCTTCGTCTTGCCAACACCTAAGGACATACGAAATATATTTACAATCTAGATTCTACAGTTATGTTGACCGCAAAGTGTCTCTTTATTCAATTTCTGTATCTTATATAACATATTGTTATATTGTCACACCCCGATGTCTGGCTCCCCTGCTCCAGGATACACAGCCGGGTCGGCCGTCCTCCACTTGGCCAGGAACGCCCCGCTGTGGCGCCCGCGGGCAGCGGGAGGGGCCGGACCCACCAGGCCTTGGAGGTACGCGGGCAAGCTGGCTGCTCCACTGGTCGTCTTAAAGGCATCCTGTAAGTGGCATTGAAGTAAGAACTGGTGTACATAGATTAGTCAATGTTTAATTAAGTGGAGGAGGGCACTGTTCAAGCCAACTAGGCTTCTTCCCTCTTCCAGCACCTTTATTTACATTCTATACTTGTTATTGTTTTTTTATATGTGCGAGAAACAAACAAACAAACAAGCAAGCAAACAAACTAAGCTGGTGTCCAGTGTTAATGTGAAGTTCCATACAAGACTGTTGTCCAGTGTTAATGTAAATTTCCAAAAAGTAGAAATGAAAATAAAAACTAAATAGAAGTAAAAAAGTACTAAGCTACATTTTTACAAAAGAAATAGAATAATACAATTTATTAAGTAATAAATTGTATTATTCCTTTTCTGTAAAGTATCGTGCAGCTTCGTAACGTTAGTTCACCTTTCCATTGTTAAAAAACACATGGTATTTGGGGATATCAAGTCAACGGACGGTGGTTTCAAATTACAATATTTTGACAACATATGATAAAACTCACGAAGGTATGTCCAGTGATCCCGTCGCTGACCACCCAGGCCCAGCCCGGTCCGGTCATGCCCATGGCGCTGGCCTCCTGCAGGATCTCCGCTGCGTACCGGGCCTGGCAGTGCAGGACGATGATACGGGCACCTGCAGGTTTGTTTGTATGTCTGTTTATTTGTTTGTTTATTCACAAATATATGCAGACATGCCCAACAGGCCCTGGAATTCGTCCTGATTGGCTCCCACACTTACAAAGCTCGAAAAAGGAAGGCACTGTAAGAACCTGCTTACTGAGGGCAGACCTTAACGATAGAGGACTCGGACCATTGCGGTCAGAAAGAAAACTGCGGGAGCTCAGGAAGCTGGCAATGAACAAGACGCAGTGGAGAAAGATGAAGAAAGACTGAATGCTGATGCAGAGTGTCCAGACCACTCCATCAGCAGAACACAGTGGAATACTATATGCAGGCATCAAATCCGTGAATCGTTTCATCGGGTTGGGGAATGGTGTTGTAACAATTAAACTTATTTTATTTCATGGCCTTTACCTTTGACATATTACTAGTACCTAGAAATCCTGTTACCGCACATGCTTCCTGATCTTTGTGAAATTGCTTATAGCTCATAGTTTTTCATGTTCTGAATGAAATCAGAAAATGACACCAGAAACATTCACCTGTTTCTTTTATTACCCGCAGCTGTGAGTGCATCTCGATGTCCGCGGGATTCTCCGTTGGGTCGAATGACTGCATCGTGTGGATAACCCACTTCTTCTGCCCGGCGATCAGCTGAAATACGGCCAAACCATGCGTGCCTGCAAGCACAACCGTCAGTTACTTACGTCCTACATTCTCATATTTGTATCATTCCAATAAACGTCTAACACAAAGCTGTGCGGTCGTACCAGATATACAGGTACAGACACAGTAAGCTAATGTGTTACGCTGAAGGGCGGATATAACACGTATAAAAATACAGAAGATGGTGTGTTACACCAAAGGGTGGTTACACCGGCTGTACATATACAGATACAGAAGCTGGTGTGTTACACCAAAGGGCAGTTACACCGGCTGTACAAATACAGATACAGAAGCTGGTGTGTTACACCAAAGGGCAGTTACATCGGCTGTACAGATACAAATACAGAAGCTGGTGCGTTACATCCAATAATCCAAGGCATATCGTACCGTAGGCATCGTTTGAGACAAGAATGCTCATCTGGTCCCAACTGAAGTGCTCCAGCAGGTCGATGAGAGCCTTGCTGAGCACACTATCTGGCCAGGAGATGCGAATCAGCTGCGGAAACTGCTGGGAGTTCCCCAGGGTTGGGTCCGTCGCCTCGGGCGCGATCTGCGGCAGGGAAAGCCCGGTACTCACCAGGCTGGTGGCGATCACCTGAAAGGTTTGTTTGTTTGTTTGTTTGTTTACTGATTACAACACAAACATCCATCTGTCTCGGAAGACAATGGTAGGCAGGCAGCTATTACTCGCCGCCTGCCTGGCCTGCACGTGACTTTTAATGTGAAGGAGGGGTGTGCACTGCCTTTCCCAAGGACACAAGATCGGTGGCACAGCGGGATTCGAACTCGGGACCTCTTGGGCCGGAGCATAACGCGCTGCGGATTGCGCCACGCGATCTCACATAACAAAAACATAACATATACAAAATATAACTATAGTACGCCGACCTCATACCTCGATAAAATATTTGGAACTTTGGTAAATATGGAAGAATAAAATAAAACAAGTCTGACCTGTGAGGTTGACGCCGGCCCTATAACTCCCACAATGCCCTGCGAAGCCTGGTAGCATTCTGCAATGAACATATTGTTAATCATATCATGTATCATAAACATAACAAAATTAACGCTGATTTTTTAAAATAATAGCTAAAATGCATCAGTAGGCACTTAATTTTCAAACAATGTATTGGTTGATATGGAAATTCAATCCGGATTTCATTCTAGTATGTTATACAACCCTCCCGATTTCACACAGGTGTAGTAATGGGACTTCGGTTGGGGAGATAAAATACTACCTTTGTCTGTACTTTGTATGTGTTAAAGATAACTTACTGAACTTGAGAGCAATGCCACATTGTCCTTGTCTGTCCCAAAGCAAATTAAAAAAAAAAGAACAATGATACTGGAAACTTGAAAACTCGCCTTGTTGGATCATCTTCAGAAATGCCAGTGACGTTGTCGTGTTTTCGATGCACTCGAGAGTGACGTTTGGAACGAGTTGATTCTCGTTCACATACTCAACGGCGAGTCTCAGGGCAGATGAGGCGGCGGGGAAGTTGGACACCGACAGCGCACCTGTACGGTTGGGGAAGAAAATGAAACCATGCAGATGTCTAGGCGGATCTAGAAACATGGGTAGGCTTGAAGAAGCGCGGGGACACCCGTGGCGCTTAGATATGATATGATATGATGGTTTATTGCGCAACAATTGCATCAGTGACAATGTATGGCAATGTACAGACAACGAGGGTTACATTCTAATACTACACATATACGTAACAACACTTTCAGTTACTACGTTGCTAGTGGACTTTATCGAGTGGAATCTACGGTAGGTAACAATGGGAACTATCACATATGTGAGTACTTCTATTCTACTTTGTGACATAATATTAGTCACAAATCACTTAGATATTGCAGTTACAGACAAACCGTGCGTTTTTCAAAATGGATAATCTCCAAGCAGATCCTACGGTAGCATAAGATAGTATTAAAAACTACCAGAGGAGTGAAGCCGTCCTAGGAGTGTGTTTGACTGTATGGCAAGTGCACACCTCTTGGCTGACTACACTCCTTGGCCAGTTTACGTATTACTATCTTATGCCATCGTAGGATCTGCTCGGAGATTACAAAATGGCGGCAGACCCGCCAGCATTTCTGCCATTACAGATCAGATTATGTTTTTTTCTGTATCATATCCGCAGATATCGGGAGCAACTGTGTCTAGATCGTATCGTGCCTGACACCCTGCCCCACCATCCATACTAATTGCGATAGCTGCCCACGATAATTGCCGACCTCCACTATCATCAGGTGCAATGGCCGACTGGGTAGATAGTGTTCGCCTTGCATTCGGTAAGTCGTGAGTTCTATCCCGGCCGAGTCATACCAAAGACTCAAATTTTCAAAGTTTGGCTTCCCAGGGTATAAATACCAGCTCAAAAGAAAAAGGTGAACCTGCGGATAAAGGTGAATTTGCGTGTAATATGACTGGTAAGGACTATCGAAAATGTCATATTCCTAGTTACCGACCGCCCCAAGCAAAAACATGCCAAGCCTAGGCCACCGCTGACAAGGGGCATGAAATTTCCAATCTGACATCTGAGTGGTCAAATTCAACACGGACTTTCTGCATTTGATTTAATTCTTTGAAACGTGCTGGAATGTGTACAGAACCTTGCTTTCTCACCAATTAGTGGTATGCGAATGAGTAATCTCCAGGCAGATTTACCAGTGGCATAAGATAGTATCAAAGCGAAGAAGTGCAGCTGGCCAAAGGGAGTCATCAGCCACTCCGGTAGCGAAACACACTCCTAGGCCGGCTTCACTGCTCTGGCTTTTGATACTATCTTATGTTACCGTATGATATGCTTGGAGATTAGCGAATGACCTCGTAGTATTTATAAGTATTTTTTTAACTTAAGCATCTAGTAGTATTTCTTGTACTTCCCTGTGGGGTACAATCTCAAACCTTTCTAGACAAGTGTAAGCCGGGACGCCTTTCTTCAGAATCCAGTACTGTAACCCCACAAGTGGCTCCATAAGCATTGTTTAGTGGTGAACTTCAAGTAAATTAAAAAAAAATAGTATGGGTTCTTCACTGTGTGACTGGATCAAGGACTGTCCATATAAGCACCTTGTACTCTTCCGTACAAACCTGGTGTGCCATGAGACGGTTTGCTATGTATGCAAACAAACAAACAAACAACTCACCAAACCGGACGGTAGTGTTCGCCGAAATCAAAGCTGCCGCCGTCGCCAGTAGAACCGCCGCCTGTCTAAGTCCTGTCAACATACTGCTCTTTTGCTGTGTTTAACCTTTATCTGACCTGTTACTCGTCTCGAAACAGTCGGTGTTCTCCTTGTGTCGAACACACTGGGCTTAATGTGACACTAGTGCACTACTGTGACTGTACTTCGCCCAACTATGACCAACTATGACGTGCTTTGGTGAACTGCGATCTTTTTGTATACTCCGTCGTCGTTCATACAGCTCGGAAAATGACGTGTTTGGAATGTCCCTTTCTGTCTCGTGGAGCCAAATTCTGATCTATTGCATGTTTCGTCAAGAAATGCGTTTTTCCAAATCTAGACAAAAGCATGGCACTAATCAATTACGGCGCAAATCAAATTAACTGGTTACAAAGTAGTTCTTGGATGTTCCCATTACGCCTAATGGCTTCACAAATCAATATTCGAGGCGTACACGACTTTGTTGTGACCTGTACTTACTTAGGCCATCTTTTCAGGTCCTTCATTTGATGAGATATGGGCGGCAATAGAAACCTACATTCCAAGTACGTGTTGATAAACCGACTATTATAGAGAAACCCATAAAATCCTACCATTACCAAGAGCATGCGATCGTTATTGTTACCATACATTGTACCGTGCACAGCTGTCGAGCAACATAAGTCCATTCATTCATTCTTTAAAAAAAAAAGACGAAAACGGGAAAAATCAACGAATCTTCTACTTATCACTGGTGGATTCATACTTTTTTTATTTACACAGCTTATAAAGAAGTCTCCAATTTCCATAAACACTGTTCTGGTTGAGAAAATAATTACAATTTATATCCATCGACATTTGTAGGGCCGAAGAATGAGAATGGAACGCTAAAAGTAAACTTTAATACTCATAAAACCTTGCATTTGAATTTTGTTGTTTATTCTATCCATCTGGTATCTAACCATCACGACTACTACACGAGATATGCAATACGGAAAACCATTAGAACTGAGAAACCAAAGACAACTATTCTTAAGAAATCTTTTACGGTCTTTTACATATAGAAAAAAACATCTAAGTTGTTGAAACAGCAGCTGATGAAACACATTGTTCGATCTGATCACGTCAGGATCCAGCTTTGGGATATAGAGAAGGAACAACAGGGAACAGTTCAGGATATAGGAGACTTCTTTTTGCACAATCAGCATACTCTCCAAGCAGAGGTTAGGCTCCGGCTGTTTTTTTTAGTCGGTTTATCGGGCTTTCTATTTTTTTTATATCTTGCTGTGTCAAAACCTGGCTGGCGTACTTCAAGAAAAATGACAAAAGAGAAAGCCCGATGAAAACGACTAAAAAAGCCCGATGAAAACGACTAAAAAAGTCGGAGCCTAACCTCTGCTTGGAGAGAACAGCCAGCAGTTGCATACATTGTTTACGTTTCGATGAGCTTCTAACTGGGGTGTCCAGTGCCCAGTGTCCATGTCTTCTGTGTAATTTTGTTACTCCTGGAAGAATAGCTGTCACAGTTAAATGTGACAGCTAAAGGAGGCAATAAAACGATAAACAATTTCATTCCATACTAATACCACATTTGTACTATGATTAATATTTGTTAAGTTAAAAGAAGTAAGGCATCGTATAGAAGCTTTTGTCATTCCTCCTGAACTTTCTTAAAAATAGTTTTCTTTACTTCACTGTTGTTGTTTTTGGATATGCGGATACATCAAAACAGAGAAAACGAGACAGTGCATGTTTACTAGAGGTGGGTACCGGTACAGAAAATCCAGGTCCGGTTCAGGTCCAGAGGATCAGGTCCAGGTCCGGACCTGAACCTGGACCTGACTAAGTATGACTCATACCAATGGTCCCTTCCACTAAAAAGAAATCTGTTTGGTGGAGTATTAGACTCGCACTGGCGTTTTAAAATCCTACAACGCTAACTGTACCTGTACGATTGGCTGTAAAACTTGGTAGAAATTACTATAAACTCTACTCTGCTTCACTCTTGTTATTTTCTTCCACATGCAAGCGCCAAAACGTGTGGATGCCTGATAAAATAATCTGTTAATTTTCTAATCGATCCAACATCCGGTCAACCTAATTTTTTCAGGTCCGGTTTTTCTGGACCGGTCCAATAAGGAAAACCGGTTTTGTACCGGTACGCTGTACCGATACCCACCCCTAATGTTTACGAATTTGCATCACTGTGGACTCTTCGTCTCCATCTGATTTTTTTTAAACGAGATTGTTCAAAGCAAGGTCACAAGACCACTTCAAGGCGATGAATAAAGAAGTTGGAAACTGTGCACAGAGATAGCGGCGGTCATTTGTTTTAAAGGCTGATATGTTGTAGACAGGAGCGTTTCATAATTTTGCTGTCGGGGAAAGAAACTGTTGCTGTAGAAGGACTTGGAAACCGTCAATTGAACAGTAAAGCGATGTGAGTTTGAAGAGAACCTAGTGTTCCGCTGAAAGGTAGTATGAGATCATTGGAGCAATAGCCATGGAAGTACCGGTAAAAAATGGGACAGGGATGCAAAGTTTCGCCTGTGGGTGATACGAGGGGCGTTCAATAAGTAATGCCCCTGACCCATTTTCAATAACAGGAGATTAATAAAACTTGGCACAGTTATTAGTCTTTCTCTTCATAGGAACCACCCAGAGTTATGCATTTCTCCCATTGTTTGATGCAGCTCTGGACACCGTTTTTGTAGAACACCCCAGGTTGGTCCTCCAACAGATGCCTCATCAACGGCAGAAGAAGGACGACCAGGTCTGGGAGCTGTTTCCACAGACTTCCGGCCATGTTTGAATTCAGGATGCCAGCGTTTTACAAGGTCATATGATGGGGCATCATCACCATAAGTTTCTTCCATTTCAGCAAAAGTGTCCTTTGATGTGCGTCCTTTCAAATACAAAAACTGGATCACTGCGCGACACTCAACTGGCTCTTTTTCACACCTGGCCCATTTCACACCTGACTCAGTTCAAACACCAGTAAATCAAAATCCACGATTAGTACAGAGCTGTTTTTTGCGACATGATCTATAAAGATATGAATCATCACACATACAAAATTTCATTAAGATCAGACAGCTGAAAGTGAGTTAGGGACATTAGTTATTGAACGCCCCTCGTAGGGTCAAGCTTAGACGATAACTGATTGCCAATGGCCATACAAATTCTTCTTTGAATGCGGTCTAGAAGTTGCAGACAGTCATTCGATTACAAATGTGACCCATTACAATATGTCCGAGCTTCACCCTCAGTCTGAGGTTCGATCGCTTTAGATTCCTTTTAAATGAATCTAATAAAAAAATAAAATCTGTTTATCCATCAAAAATATCACAGCTTTCTGAGACCTTCCCTAACCTTGGCAGCCAAGTGCCGGACTAACATTTCCCGGCAAATTACGTTACAATCGACTCGGCGCGTTTCTATGATTGTAAGGAATTATGTTGCAATGATCCTAGGAAGTTATTTTGCAAGGATACTAGATATGTCCGTTGATATTGTTCTTACGGCTTTGGTGCAATGATCGTAGAACAATTCTGTCGCTATGATCCTAGAGAATTCTGTTGCCATAATCCTAAAGGACTCTGCTGCCATGTACTTTAAGAGTTCTGTTGCTATGATCCTAAAGAGCTCTGTTGCCATGTTCTTTAAGAGTTCTGTTGCCATAATCCTAAAGAGCTCTGTTGCAATGTACTTTAAGAGTTCTGTAGCCATAATCCTAAAGAACTCTGTTGCAATGTACTTTAAGAGTTCTGTTGCTATGATACGAAACAATTCAATTGCTATGATCGTAAAACTTTCTGTTGCTATGATCCTAAAACGTTGCCAGTGACAACCAGACCAGGCACTGTAAATGTGAAAACGGACTCCTGAAAACTTTGTTCCGAGCAGGAACATCTAACGGTCCATGTATAAATCTCAACTACAAAAGTATGAACATCAGCAAACATACGGTACTGTACTGTATTGTACTGTACTGTACTAAAATGTTACTGGATTGCTACTTAATCAAATTCCTTAGCTCTAATGTATATCCACAAGACACGAAAATATCAGTACAACTACACTGCCAAAGTTTACATTGTAAACACTAGAAAGGCAACATTTTTGAAAAAAAAAAATGCAGGATGTGGGCGAAGGGAAAAGAAAGCAAAAATAGCGAGAAAAGAAGCAACAATAAAGGCAACATTTTCACGAAAATGCAGCAAAAAGAAAAAAAAATTAAAAAACATTATCTGTCCACGGATTCGATCCCGGAGCGTTGATTTACCACGCGTGAATAATACCACTGAGCCAGTGCAACAACATGTTACAAGCACACGTTTTAACAGGTATACAAATGTATTGCGTTGCGTGAACACGTCTGTTCACCGTTGAATTTGCAAGATTCCAAGGTCCAATTTTCTGAAGATAACGTTTTTGTGTGAAAATTTATCAATCTCGTTCATTCCATGGCGGGCAACTTCTTCCTTGAGCGCCTGTTTGGTCGTCTCAGCTGTGAAAGTATTGTCAAACTGCATGCCGAATGCCATTTTGTGTCCTGTGCGTTGATTGGTTCAGTTATGCGTACACCCGAGACAGTCCGCGACTTTGTCCCAATCAAAAAGCTGGAAACGCGGAGTATATGTTGACAGCTTCCATTTTTTCTGAGTTCTGATTGGTTATTATCAAAGTCGATGCCGATTGTGTTCTGTGCGTTGATAGGTTCACCTCTGACGTAAAACCGAGAAACTGTGCGACTGTAAGCCAATCAAAAAGCTTGAAACGTGGAGTGCATGTTTACAGCTTCCATTTTTTCTGATTTCCGGTTGGAATATCTGTAGAGAATACTAAATGTGTGGCTTCGCCCACATAAATAATACATAATAAAGACATTGAGTGATCAACAAAAACACACTTCTTTAAGAGCCTCACTCTACAGTGAATTTAAGCTATTTAGGAAGGATAGCATACAGTGTCAAGACCTAGAAGCACAATGCTATGTGGCAGGTCTAATTGCTATACAAACATCCCACTAAGGACTGTGGAAATGCTTCCTCACCATGACGACTATGGCAATCCCTATTCAGACGTCCAATAACCGAAAAACATTGTTATATGTGAACCTAGGGTGACAGCAGGGTGTCTAAAGAATCACAGCTTCTGAATACTACGGTTGTCCCAAAGGCCGAAGAATAGAAATCTGCCTTTCACATTGACCTATCATGTTTTAATGGGCCCGGTCCTAGACACTACTCTTGTCTGGGAAGCCTTAAAGGACAGCATCAGAAAATTTTCAATTCTTTATTTTCCAGTAGTTTACTCATTAAAAAGTTGATGTACGTCAATTTTTACATTGATCCGCCTAATATGACCCGGTAGACACGTTTGAACTTCGCGCTCTCCTCCTCTCCCCGCCGCGCTGGCCGATGACGTAATGGCCTCGTTCTGATCGTCTGAGATTGTATGACGTCACGGATCCGAAACTTCTAGCCAGCCATTTTGCTCGGTGAACCTCGGTCCTCTCAGCGGTAAATAATCACCCCGCCATTCTGGAGTTCAGTTTGTTGTCATTGAAAATTACTTTCGTGGACCTGTAAGTCGCATTGTGAGCTGTCTACGAAGCCATAGTCCCCGGGAGACTGAACATGAATAAGCTTGCCTGCGTGTGAACCGCGCGGCGACGGAACGAAATCAAAACAATGGTGGTGGGGGAGGTTCACGCACCGTGCCATTCTGGACTATTACAAGAGCGAGTTCGGGTCAGTTCTTACCTTCTCCTTTCCGGACAGCACAGCGATAATTACACGTAAGCTTCCACGAATTTTGGTTGAATTCACAATTGTCCAACAGGCAGGGACATTAAAAAAAATCATTCTCTGACAACATACCCTTGATCGCTACATATCGAACGATCCCCCTTCCGCGCCGAAACATACATACATCATTGTTGTTTTTACATACAACACAGGCCGGCATTGTGAATGGCGCGAAATGTCGGCTTCGTTTCAGAGTCCGTGATTTGTTTTGAATGAACCCCCAGCAATCTCCGCCAAAGCTACATGATTGAAAAACCGACCAGTCCAGATAATTTACCCGAGAAACAGAAAATAAAGTGAGAGGCGAGGCGTAACTCGCAAGATCTGTACAAGTTGTGGTGCTATCTGTTTCGGCGCGAAAAGGGGGTTGTTCGATATGTAGCGATCAAGGGTATGTTGTCAGTAGAACAAACGAGGTCTACAACTGTGAATTCAACCAAAATTCGTGGAAGCTTACGTGTAATTATCACTGTGCTGTTCGGAAAGGAGAAGGTAAGAACTGACCCGAACTCGCTCTTGTAATAGTCCAGAATGGCACGGTGCGTGAACCTCCCCAAAAACCATTGTTTTGATTTCGTCCCGTCGCCGCGCGGTTCACCCGCTGCAGACAAGCTAATTCATGTTCAGTCTCCCGGGGACTATGGCTTCGTAGACAGCTCACAACGCGACTTACAGGTCCACGAAGTTAATTGTCAACAACAACGGACTGGCTTCCAGAATGGCGGTGTGATTTCCCGCCGAAGGGACCGAGGTTCACCGAGCAAAATGGCTGGCATGGCCAGAAGTTTCAATTCTGATTTGTGACGTCAGCGCGCAGGCAATCAGAACGAGGCCATTACGTCATCGGCCAGCGCGGCGGGAGAGGGGAGGAGAGCGCGAAGTTCAAACGTGTCTACAGGGTCATATTGGGCGGATTAATGTAAACATTGACGTAAATCAACTTTTTAATGAGTAAACTACTGGAAAATAATGAATTGAAGATTTTCTGATGCCCAGCCACATACCATGTACAGGGATTTTCTATGGAAATGACGTGAAATTCTTTGGTGGAACATCATACTGTCCTGTTGTGTTTGTGGGATGGTTTAGACAAGCCTTTTTGGCAACGCCTCAGGCGTGGGACCGTTCATACGGGTTTTCTCCTTCTTTTTGAAGTGGTATAATTATAAACATCACCACCTTTCATTAGCTTTTCTGCATATGTACAGTACAGGCCCTGCCCTGTCTGGTTACATAGCCTGTCTATGTCTTCATACCGTTTCCAATGACCATGACCTGGTCACTAAAGTAGCTATGGTTTTGTGTTGGATTCAGTGATGGCCTGAGACTGGCCTTCAGCTTTGTACAGGGAACTTTGCATTGGAACAATCTGCCCTGTGCCATACGAAGGGTTTCTAGCCTCAATGATAGCTCGAGACTGGTTCAGATCTGTCTCGTTATGTTGGCCCATGTCTTCATACAGGCGGTCATTAACACTAGTCTCTAAAGCAGCTGTGGTGTTTGTGTTGGATTCAGTAATGTCATGAGACTGGCCTACGTCTTGGTACGTGGAACCTTGCATTGAGTCAATCTGCCCTGTGCCATAAGATGGGTTTTTAACTTTACTAATGGCCTGAGACTGGCTCTGCCCTGTTGATTGATCATGGACGCTAGCCTCTACAATAGCTGTTGTGTTTTTGTTGGATTTAGTAACGGCCTGAGACTGGCCTGAGACTTTGTACATGGAACTTTGGATCGGGTCAATCTGCCTTGTACCGTACGATGGGTTTCTAGTGTCCATGATGGCGTGAGGATGGCCCTGCCCTGTTAATGGATCATGGTCACTCATTTCTACAGCTTTGGTGTTTATGTTGGACTGAGATTGGCCCCGACCTGTCTGATTATGTAGTTTGTCTACATCTTCATACTGATGATCATCATCACTAGTCATTAAAACAGCTGTGGTGTTTGTGTTGGATTCAGTGATGGCCTGAGACTGACCCTGCCCTAAATGATTATGTTGGTCTATATCCACATACTGGTGGTCATCACCCTGCCCTGTCTGATAGCAACTATTGGTCACTACAGTACCTGTCATGTTGAGGTTACTCAAAGCATTATTACAATTTGTGCCGAAAGAAGGGTCTCGAGCAGGATTTTCTGTCCACCTCTTGTGCCAGATTGTGAGAATGACGGTGCTGATAAGGGCTATGCCAGCTATTGAACCACAGACAGAGCCAATGAGAACAAGTATGGGGAAACTGGGAACAGATTCTTGGGAACTGCCGCTTTCTAGCCTGTGTGAAATGGTTTGAAGGGATGAACTTATTGTTACTATTGTTTTTCCCATTTTACCTGCTAAACATTTGGTTGTGTCGTTATAATAGGTTTTAGAGATAACCTGATTGTCATCAAAGAACACTTTGCTTTTCGGATTGTCTGAAGTGGTTTGAAGGGGAGGAGCTATTGTTGGTGTTAGTTTGTTTTTCCTGCCTACAGGACCCGTTTTTGAGCCAGCTGTTGTGACACTTACACCGTTAGACATTAAAATGACATGAACAGGAAGTGCTGTTATGGTTGGCTCTGCACATACCAATTCTTCAGGGTTGACATCCTTAAGCCACTTACCCCGGAATTTGGCGGGTTGTGCACAGGTTATTTTGTCTTTAACTGACGGAAATGCTGTCAAATCTAGCCTGAAGGGAACCATCCTACAGTCACACTGCCAGGAGTTCCCATCAAGTTTTATGACGAGATTTGATGGCAACAAGCCAAAAGCTAAAGGATCAATGGCAGACAGCTTGTTGTTCCTAAGGTCTAAATGACGGAATTTGGGCAGGTTTGCAAATGCACCTTCCTGAATCATTGTTATCTGGTTGTTGGGCAGGACCAACTTTTGTAGCTGGGGTAGATTTACACATAAATCTGGCTGAATCATTGTTATCTGGTTGTTGGTCAGGTCCAACTCTTGTAGGCGGGGCAGATTTGCAAATGCACCAGCCTGAATCATTGATATCTGGTTGATGGACAGGACTAACATTTGTAGCTGAAGTAGATTTGCAAATGTACCTGCCTGAATCATTGTTATCTGGTTGTCGGACAGGTACAACTCTTGTAGCTGGGGACGATTTGCAAATGTACCTGCCTGAATCATTGATATCTTGTTGTTGTTCAGGCTCAACTCTTGTAGCTGGGGTAGATTTGCAAATGCACTAGCCTGAATCATTGAAATCCGGTTGACGGGCAGGTCCAACTTTTTTAGGCGTGGTAGATTTGCAAATGTACCTGCCTGAATCATTGTTATCTGGTTTCCGGATAGGCGCAACTCTTTTAGCTGGGGTAGATTTGCAATTGTACCTGCCTGAATCGCTGATATCTGGTTTCGGGACAGGTCCAACACTTGTAGCCGGGACAGATTTACAAATGAACCTGCCTGAATCGTTGATATCTTGTTTTCGAACAGATCTAACTCCTGCAGCCGGGGCAGATTTGCAAATGCGCCTTTCTGAATCATTGTTATCTGATTACGTTTCAAATCTAGCTGGGTGAGGGATGTTGGGAGGTTCTGAGGGATGCTGGTGAGGCCCCGGTTGGTGCAGTCGCAGCGTGAAGATAGTGCGCAGCTGCAGTCAGCTTTAGGAGTCGATCCCAACCACCAGCCATCTACTTGCAGGTTGGGCTCCTTCAGGATGATGAGAAGGAACATCAGCAGGTGTCGCAGCTTTCTTCCCATGCTGTCTGGTTACCTAAGCAAAACAATATAAGCGGCTCTTCAAGACAGTATAAGAAGTATATGATAGTATCAACTTCGTCACACACTTCTTTTTAATGTGCAGGGATTAAAACAGGCCAATAAGTGACCTGAGTGTATGTATTTGATAAAGATACAAATTAAAAAGTGAGGTGTTTTTTTTTGTCTCGTTAATGATGATGCGCTTAGTTTGTACACTTATTAGGCACAATTTTAACCCTCTTGTATACCAGATTTGTGATTGAATACAATATAACTAACAATACGCAATATAGGGCAAGTCCTAACTAAGTTGATTTTTCAATATTTACTTTGGGTGAAACTCTTTGGTTACTAAAAAGTTGGAACAGTGAATATTCATAACTTTATTCTAAATGTAACTTGAAGAGTAAGAACAGATACAATGCAATTTGTAATGTAATGTTTGAAGATGAACAGAAAAAATGCTGAATAATTTAGCAAAGATAGTAAATTGTTATTACTCGTTGGGTTGATATAGTGTAAACGGTAAAATGTAAATGTGTAACAAAAGTGCAAGTGAGATGAAATTGTTTTTGTGTAACTTGATGCAACCAAGGATGTTATATGATGCAACACCCTGATCATTATTACAATGTATGGCCAGCTATATTCATTTACATATCACAATATTGCCATAACAGTTCATACACACACTAAAAGGACGGAGGAGGTATGAATAGTCGGTTGGGCATGCTTTGTGACATGTCAGAAACACCCCCCCCCCACCAATCGCGTAAATGACGAACATTTGAAAGCAGGAGAAAAAATATTTCATACTTAAAGACGAAACACTTGGTTATTTTATCAAGTACTCTAATATATAGCCGCAGATGGCGACGGTTGTATTGTAGAGCACTAGCTCGTACAACCGTCGCAGATCGGTACATTGGGGGGAAAGAAAGCCTTGTAACCGTGCCGCTGCACTAATGATGCATGACACATTCCAAAACGTGTATTCACACATTTCTTTCAATTTCTGAGTCACCAATATGATATTTTTAAGTCTAGCTTAGATTCGGAAAACGTAAAAAAGGTATATAGATCTAATAGATTCATGATTATCATCATACCACTGAACGATAATGTGGACAAACTATACAAACAGATTAAAGAAAACCTATTATCATAGAGGTAGTAAAGGGAGAAAGGTTAATATCAGAAAACTGTGCAGAAAGAACCAAAGAAAGGCAATTTAAAGCAAACAAGATTTCGGAGACCTCATACCCCATGAAATTCTTATCACGCAAATGACTTCCACATCTAAATATACTTAGATGAATTAGGGCACTTTGATTTTATGCAATATCATACAAATAAGGGACTTATTGGTATCTGCTAATCTTCCACCTACCACAAACTTCATGTGCAACTGGTATTTGAGTCCTATAATGAAAAACACTGTGAATATAGATTTGTCTCATTAAATATCCGGCAGACATATACATGCCCTGTGTGCCGCACCCGGATATATCCGGGATAGCTATTCCCCGAAGTAGCAGCTTTGCGCGCGTGTAGCGCACGAACCCCGGAAGTTAGGGACTTCGGCATTGTTCGGGGGTTCTTTTTTGGAGGTCAGCCGCCAACCCTGGCACTGATAGCATCTTAAAGGGCTGAAACTCTGGCAGTTTAAGGGTTAAGTATGCAAACTAAGAGTTTAAAGGTTAAGTAAGACACACCAAAAACGTAGAGTAGTCTAGCTAATCTAGTTGTATCATTGTATGTATAGATTGTCCGAAGCGGGCTGTGTGAATACTAACATGAGGAGCGAATAAAAAAATGGTGGGAAGACGGAATCGTCACGGTTCAGAGAGGTTTCCTCTGCCCTGATGTTGTTTTTTTATTCACTACTGACGTCATCAAACTTCCGACTTCCGGAACGTCATCGCAGTGAATCAGACATCTGATGAAAGTCGTCGAGATCGACTAAAAATTCGTGGTGACTAAAAATCCAAGCCCAAAAGTTTGTAACTATGGATTCTACCAAGAACCCAGATGAGTTTTTTTTATTTCAAGACAATATGAACATTTGTTAAAGAGTGTCGTTGTTGTACAATAAGTGCTTCACTAGCTGTATCGTACGAGCCTTAGATAAGTCTTACTGGTATGGTGATGTTAATTGTCTGAAGCTGGCAGTTTCAATATTAACATTAAACATGGAGGTTGTTTACTCCTCTTCTTTTTCACTGATATTTTCATGACGCAGTTTGGACCAGATAAGAATTGCGTGGGTGTCAGACGGAGTGTCCGGGTGAAATAGAAGTAAACAAGAATCAGGTACTCTGTTATACAGTACAAGCCGCTTAATTTGCCCATTTGCCAGTGAATTTCGTGCAATTATCCGTATGGTGCAATTATGCGAAGCTATCTAGCTGGACCGCACCGGTTTGGGATTTTGGGATTCCGTGCAGTTAACAGAAGTGTGCGTTAATCCGTTGTGTAATTAACTGGCTTATACTTTTTATAGACCGGGAACATCCGACAGGAGCCAAAGTTAATATTCTAGGCCGGCTGGGATTTTGAGCATTATATCTTAGATACTAGAGGCATCAATAAAATGAATCATGAAACAAGAACAGCATTCACTGGTAGAGCGACAATATGAGGATTAGTGGTTCGTTCATGTACTAAATAGCAAAAACGGTTATTTTTTCAACTTAGGAAAATGATAAATGAATCCAGAGAAATCAAATTGGTGCAACAGACCCAAAACGGAGACACTGAGCTAGCGAAAGGTGATCGGGAACATGCCCTACCCCTATTTATAGCTATAGATAAGGTCGTGTAAAGTGCACTTTCCAACGATCGGGATTTGTCAAAGGATTAATGCTATGGATAGTTTCATCGGTTTGAAAATTTATTTCGAAGTAACGTTGCTGTTCATGTTGCAAATGCAGACGTGATATTTTTCCTCGGCGTTTTGGCAGCTTCCAGCCGCTTTTATTGGGGCAGAATGAACTACTTTACACCAGGTGATTTCTGAAAATGCACTTACCTTACGTTTCTCTAAACTTACCTCTCAAGTTGGACAGAATATCTTCAGTTGCCGATTTCTGAGTAAGGACGCCGTGAAGAGCTGTCCTCAGTCTTCCTGGTGCAGCTCGGATTTTAGCTCGGTGTGGCCGTTACGGAACGGAGGTGGGAAAGCAATGTTAGATTAGTCTAGCTTATGTGGGCGTGTTGATTGCCTGAAGCTGACGTCACGGTGGCACGTACTTTGACTTTGACTTTGACTTTATTGACGATACAAAGGCGACATCTGTCGAGAGACCAGGTAACTGCATGTCATCTCTTGGAAGGGGCAATAAATAGTAGTGTGTCATCTTCCGTATGGTTTTCAAACTCATATTTCCTAACATTTTGGCCCGAGCAATCAATATTCTATAGAACCTCTTGCCTTTTATCGGCAGTGGAAATTCTGTTCAAAATCTGGCCTTGATACCGTAAGAGCAATTCAAATGCAATTCAGCTCCAACAGCTTGTTCGCAAGTGGGGCTATTTTTTGTCGAATGTACACCTAGACCTAGACTGGGACGTTTGTTTTAGGTATTGTCTCTCGTCAATACAGCTTGCCATTACGGCATGAAATTAATATCAACAGCTTTTTGGGGGGCGTATTTCTTATTCTGTGTTCAGATCTGGCCATTGGCTTGAGATTACACTTAATGACGATATGAAACTGACGACTATGATAGTATTTATTTTCTTATCATTATCATTGTTTTTACCATTATTATTTAGTCATGGTTTTTATCAATATTGTTATTTGTATTAATATTGTTATCATTAATAGCATTTATTTGTTATTGTTATCGTTTCATTGCTATTATGATTCATTCATTTCATTAATTGTTGGTTAATTTTCTGCCTGCATGTCACCATATGTACATGTTTCATTTCAATTTATATAATGCAGGGCTCCACTGTGAAGCAGTGTAAATTACTGAGTGGACTACCCTGGACAAAATGACGGCAATAAATAAAATAAGTAAATAAATGACATCAAGGACACAAAGTGTTTTATGATACCATGAAATGCTTTATTTGATACATTACCTTTCTCTTACAGAGTAAAGGCACTCATCTTACCCAACCAAAGTTTTGTCCACCGATGTTTCAGTAGTGTGTGCTGTTTTACAGGTCTTATAAAACCTCAGCTTACCACAATCAGTACTTATGACGAGAGGTTTGAGTTATACATATCAGAGATACTAGATAGGGCAGCATTTTAAGCAGTGATACTTATTGATGCGGTACAATGTGAACCAGTCAGAATTGCACTGAGGAAGGTGGCATACGGTCACTGAAACGTCGGTGGAAAAAAAAAAGCTGTGTTTGTGTGAGAAGATTCTCTTCATTCGATGTAACAACCTGATGAAACTATTAACTCTTACAGGTAGCATTTTGGTACAGGATTGTAAAAACAAATATTTTCATGCATGAATTTGTAGGTGATAAACAAAGGATGATAAACCAGAACAAACGTCTATTTTTAAAGCTTTGTTGTTCAACACTTTTGTTCAGATACTTTTTTCTTGCTAAATATTCTAAAAGGAAACATTTTTCAACTTATTGTTTATTCATTATTGATGTGCATTAAAAGGTAGCCTTTCTGAGTTCCATATAAAAACTATCCACGGTACTCCAAATGGCAATAGCAGATACTTGGCGTATCCTATTACCTGGATGTCTAATCGTTATTGACGTATCCACATGCACTCTAAGTAATATAATATAACACACAAGTTCTGAAATTACATCATATAACTGTAATGCTACATGAAGAAAACACATCTGTTACTTCTGTCCCTAAAAGTCCTACACAATTCTTTCGACCGTTCTTAATGTGTAATGACTGGGCCTATATATACCCGTATATTCGGTGCTGCTTTTAAAATTGCCTGTTGTTTGTACAATCTTTGCATCTAAAGGTTGTCTGTTTTCTTATTTGTCCTTCTTCTTGGTTTGTTCTTAGAGGGTTCTAATGCTATGACCCTAAAGAATGCACTAAAGAGTTCTGTTACTATGATCTGAAAGAGCCATGTTGCTTTGTCTTTGAGCGTAACAGATCCGTTGCTATGTCTCTTAACATTTCTGTTGCTATGATTGTGGAACAATTCTATTGCCATGATCCTAAACAGTTTTGTTGGTTGGATACTAAACAGTTTTGTTGCTATGTAAACAACCAGACCAGGCACTACGTGCGAAGATGGACTCCTGAAAACGTTGGTCCGCGGCGGAACTTGCAACGGTCTATAGATCCCTCTCAACAACAAATGTACGGCTCCTAGAAAACCTATAGTACTGTACGGTACTGAACTGCACTGTACATTACAGTACTGGAACGTTGACTTTCTACTGTTATCCAATTCCTTCGCATAACTACGCTGACCAAACAGCAGTATCATTAAACATAGGAAATAAGTTCTAGTAAAAAGTAATTCGTGTAAGAGATAGAAAAACAAGACTTCGTAAGGAAAATAACTTGTAACATGTAAACTTAGTGTGATAGGAGGTGTCTAATGAATCGACGTTTCTAAATACTTTGGTTGTCCCTATCGTGTTTTTCTGGGCCCGTTCCTAAAGAACACTCCAGTTTGGGGAGCGTAAATGTGCCCAAACTACATGGCAAGTAGATGGATTTTCTATGGAAATGACTTGAAATTCTCTGATCATACTGTCCTGTTGTGTTCAGCGACGGTTTAGGCAAAACTATTTGGCAACGCCTCATTCTTACGGGTTTTCTCTATCTTTTTGACAGGTGGTATTATATTCAGTGCAAACAAAATGGCAAGCGCCATTAAAAAGGTACCATACTCAACATATTTCTAAGACCTCTTAGACCTCTACTTCAAGTAGCTAAAGTTGTTCACATATATTTAAAAGAGGGAAATAAGATGAAATTCGTCCATCCACAGTTCTGGTGAGTCTTATTGAAAAGTTCAGATAAACCCGATGGTTCGTATCTTTATACCGGTGTTCATGACCAATGATCATTCCAGTCGCTGTGTTGTTTGGGTTGCATACAGTGATGGCCTGAGACGGTATGTGCTCAGTATGAATATCCTGCCGACTAGCCTCGACAATAGCTGTGTTTTTTTAAATGTCGGATATCATAAAAGCCTGAGACTGGCCCTGCCCTAGCTTATTGTGTTGATCTGTATCTTCATACAGGTGATCATGACCACTTTTCACGACAACAGCTGTGCTGTTTGTGTAAGATTCCGTGATGGCCTGACACTGAACCTGCCCTGTCTGATAATGTTGGGCCATATCTTCATACTGGTAATCATGACAACTGGACATTATAGTAGCTGTGGATACTGATCATAACAGTAAATGTTTGGTCTTTTGATCATGTTCCCACATCTGTGTACATAGGATTTGGCTTTAGGGTAGCTAGCATGTTAGGTGGTATGTTTTCAACGTTCAGAGGTTGAACGTTAGCCTGAGACTGGCAATGTCTATTCTGATTATGCTGTCTATATCTTCATACTGGTGCCCATGACCACTCAATATAGTAGCTGTGGTGTTTGGGTCGAAGTTAGTGATGACATTAGACTAACCCTGCCCTGTCTGACCATGTTGTTTGTCTATATTTTAATACTGGCTATCGTGTATCAATACAGTAGCTGTGGCGTTTGGGTTGAAGTTAGTGATGAGATTGACCCTGCCCTGTCAGAAATGGCCTAAGGCTGGCATTTGACTTTGTATAGGGATTTTTGCCCTAATGCAATCGGTCCGGTGCCATAAGATTGGTTCTTAGCTTCAATGACAGCCTGATACTGGCCCTGCCCTGTCTGATCATGGTCACTGGCCTCTGCCATAGCGGTGGTATATTGGTTGGATTCAGTAATGTCCTGAGACTGGCCTTTAACTTTGTATAGGGATCCCTGCCCTAATGCCATCGGCCCTGTGCCATAAGGTCTGTTCTTAGCTTCATGAATAGCCTGAGACTGACCCTGCCCTGTCTGATAATGACCACTGACCATTGTTGCAGATGCTTGGTCCCTTGGGGATGCTCCCACACCTGCGTAAATGGGGTTTCGATCTAAGGCACCTAGCACTTCGTCAAGGCTTTCAACGTTCAGAGGTTGAGCGTTACCCTGAGACTGGCCCCTTTCTTTCTGATTGTGTTGGTTCAAAACTTCAGATTGGGGATCATGACCACCGGTCACTACAATTGCTGTAGTGTTTGGGTTTGATTCAGTGGTGATATGAGACTGACCCTGCCCTAAATGATTGTGTTGGTCTATATCTTCATACTGGTTGCCATAACCCGGCCCTGTCTGATAATAATGACCATTAGTCACTACAGTACCGGTCATGATCATGTTACTCATAGCAACGCTAGAATCCAGGCCTGAAGAAGGGTCTGAAGGAGGGTTCTCGGTCCTCCTTTTGTGCCAGATTGTAAGAATGACGGTGCTGATCAGGGCAATGCCAGCTATTGAAACACAGACAGAGCCCATGGGAACAAGTACGGGGAAACTGGGACCAGATTCTTTTGAAGTGCCGCTTTCTGGTCTGTGTGAAATGGTTTGAAGGGATGAACTTATTGTTACACTTGTTTTGGTTCTTTTACCTGTTGAAAATTTTGTTGTGTCATCATAATAGTTTTCAGAGGAAACCCGGGTGTCATCATGGAACACTTTGCTTGCCGGATTGTCTGAAGTGGTCTGAAGGGGTGGAGCTATTGTTGGTGTTAGTTTGTTTTTCCTGCCTGCGGGACCTGTTGTTGAGCTAGCTGTTGCGGCATTGAATCCGTTAGAAGTTGATATGACATCAACAGGCAGTGCTGATATGGTTGCGTTTGCACATGCTAAGTCTTCAGGATTGACACCCTTAAGCCACTTACCCCTGAGTTTGGCGGGTTGCGCACATCTTATCTGGTCTGTAAATGTAGGAAATTCTGTCGAATCTAGTCTGAAGGGAGCCATCTTACAGTCACACTGCCAGGGGTTCCCGTCAAGTTTTATGACGAGATTTGACGGGAACAAGCCAAAAGCTAAAGGAACAATGGCAGACAGCTTGTTGTCCCTAAGGTCCAAATGACGGAGTTCGGGCAGGTTTGCAAATGCACCCTCCTGAATCATTGTTATCTGGTTGTTGGTCAGCCACAACTCTTGTAGCTGGGGTAGATTTACAAATGTACCTGCCTGAATAATTGTTATCTGGTTGTTAACCAGCCACAACTCATGTATCAGGGGTAGAGTTACACGTAAACCTGCCTGAATCATTGATATCTGGTTGTAGGTCAGTAACAACTCTTGTAGGCGGGGCAGATTTGTAAATGCACCGGCCTGAAACATTGATATATGATTGTTGGACAGGACCAACCTTTGTAGCTGGGGTAGATTTGCAAATGTACCTGCCTGAATCATTGACATCTGGTTGTTGTCCAGGCTCAACTCTTGTAGCTGGGGTAGATTTGCAAATGTACCAGGCTGAATCATTGTTATCCGGTTGAAGGACAGGTTCAACTTTTGTAGGCGGGGTAGATTTACAAACAAACCTGCCTGAATCATTGATATCTTGTTGCCAGACAGGTTCAATTCTTGTAGCCGGGCCAGATTTACAAATGTACCAGGCTGAATCATTGATATTTTATTGCGGGACAGGTCCAATTCTTGTAGTCGGGCCAGATTTACAAATGTACCTGCCTGAATCATTGTTATCTGGTTTTCGAACAGGTTTAACTCTTGCAGCTGGGACAGATTTGCAAATGTACCTTTCTGAATCATTGTTATCTTGTTACGTTTCAAATCTAGCCCGTAGACGGATGTTGGGAGGTTCTGAGGGATGCTGGTGAGGCCCCGGTCGGTGCAGTCGCAGCTTGATGATGGTGCGCAGCTGCAGTCGGCTTTGGGGGTTAATAACCACCAGCCATCTGCTTGCAGGTTGGGCTCCTTCAGGATGATGAGAAGGAACATCAGCAGGTGTCGCAGCTTTCTTCCCATGGTGCCTGGTTACCTAAGCAAAACAATATAAACGGCCCCTCAAAACAATTTATATCATATTATCATATAGCCAGGCGCCGCGGACCAATCAGAAGGCCCCGTTCCACGTTGGTTATGACGGTGCTGGTGTCGATGCAAATCGACACCGGTGCCGGTGTCGATTCATTCTGACCAATCAGGGGAGCGATACCCACCTGCCTGGCCTGAATCTACGTGTTACGGCGTCATGCGTCAGCAGAAAGGAATGTTTTGTACAGTGTGCAGTCCATGTTAGAGTTAATCCAAACATTATTACTGTTCACATTCCTTCAAATTTATTGAATATGTACAACTATAACTTAGGATTGAATAGCAACACACTTGTCCCAGCAGAAGGGAATTTGTCATTATGTCCGAAGCCTTGGACATAATAATGGATAAAGGATGTATGTATTATAAACGAATTTGTTGCTTAAATGGGTCAGTTTGTGTAGGCTATATGATAATAACGTTAATGCCCCGCCTTATCCTCGGTGTATATGGTGAGATAATCCCTGGTCAGGTGCGATAACCACCTCATAAACCACCTCGTTGCTACGCTCACTCGGTGGTTTATTCGGTGGTTATCGCACCTGACCAGGGATTATCTCACCATATACACCTCGGGCCGGGGCATTAACCCTTTAGTATCAACTTCGTTACACACCGCGTTTCGATGTGCAATAAATAAAACAGACCAAGAAGTGACCTAAGTGTATGTACGGCCTGTACCCACTATCGTCAACCGACGGGGGTATCATGGAACTGTGTGTCTCGTTTAAAGTGTAGTTCTAATGGTTGGTGAGTGCTATATGTTACTGCTCTGGGCACGATCGATTCAGGTCGTTCAGTGTAATATAACCAGCTGCTGCCGCGCCGCATGCCCGCGAAACTGGTGTGCTACGCCGAAGGGTGGTTATACCGGCTATATAGATACAGATACAGAAGCTGGTGTGTTACGCTGAAGGGCGGTTATACCGGCTATATAGATACAGATACAGAAGCTGGTGTGTTACGCCGAAGGGCGGTTATACCGGCTTTATAGATACAGATACAGAAGCTGGTGTGTTACGCCGAAGGGCGGTTATACCGGCTATATAGATACAGATACAGAAGCTGGTGTGCTACGCCAAAGGGTGGTTATACCGGCTATATAGATACAGATACAGAAGCTGGTGTGCTACGCCGAAGGGTGGTTATACCGGCTATATAGATACAGATACAGAAGCTGGAGTGCTACGCCAAAGGGTGGTTATACCGGCTATATAGATACAGATACAGAAGCTGGTGTGTTACGCTGAAGGGCGGTTATACCGGCTATATAGATACAGATACAGAAGCTGGTGTGCTACGCCAAAGGGTGGTTATACCGGCTTTATAGATACAGATACAGAAGCTGGTGTGTTACGCCGAACGGCGGTTATACCGGCTATATAGATACAGATACAGAAGTTGGTGTGTTACGCCGAACGGCGGTTATACCGGCTATATAGATACAGATACAGAAGCTGGTGTGTTACGCTGAAGGGCGGTTATACCGGCTATATAGATACAGATACAGAAGCTGATGTGTTACGCTGAAGGGCGGTTATACCGGCTATATAGATACAGATATAGAAGCTGATGTGTTACGCCGAACGGCGGTTATACCGGCTATATAGATACAGATACAGAAACTGGTGTGTTACGCCGAAGGGCGGTTATACCGGCTATATAGATACAGATACAGATACAGATACTGACGATAGGAGCTCTCGATGGGCAACAATGGTCCACCGGCATGAACATCATTAACATAACATATTCGAAAACGTGTTTTTGTTTTTGTGAGTCACCAATACGATATTTTCAAGTCGAGCTGAGATTTGGAAAACGTTAAAAGTATATAGATCTAATAGATTCATAAATATCATAATACTACTAACACTAATGGATAATGGATAAACTACACAGATTAAAGAAAATCTGTTATCATAGAGGTAGTAAAGGGAGAAATGTTAATATCGGAAAACTGCACAAAAACAACCCCCAAAAAAGTAATTCAAAGCAAACGAGTTCGGAGACCTCATATCGCCCTGAGGTATTCTGATTAGGCAAATAACTTCCATTTCTGCATCATTAAATACATATATTTAGATGAATTAGGACACTTTCACTTTAACTTTATGAAATATCATGCAAACTAGTGTTCCATGACCCCATACCTTCCACAAGTGATCCTAACTTTTACAACTGCTGTATTAATTGTGTTTGTCATTGCTTATGCAAATAAGGTTCTCATTTGCATAAATTACATTAGTTGATCGTCTCCTCCACCAAACAACAGACGTTCACAATCTGTTAAGAAAGAAGGCTTTTATCGCATTTTCTGATAATTTATGCAAATGGGGATTGCATTTGCACAATTGATATTCAGTGATAGTCACCTTTACATGACTTCCAAATGCTACAAGTAAGAAGTTGCGGTCATTTACCACAATGATATTACAGCATTTTTCTCATTAATTTTGCAAATCAGGTCTTTACTTTGCATAATATATATTTATAAATGTTATTCTTCTCAGTTACAAATGTCATATGTTGCAATGGTCCTATAATGTAACTGAGCGTGTTTACACGATTTCCTAATTAATTATGGAAATCAGATACCAATTTGCACAATCATTATGTCATTATATGAAGAATCACTTAAGCTATCTAACGTTACATAGCAAAAGTCATAACAATCTGTCAACCCCTTCTTGTGTTATTCCCTTTCAACGTCTGACAATAAACCTGCCCTGAAGTTCCGAAACAAGCCGCTAGGGGGCCCAAACCTACACCACTAAAAATTCATAGCCACAGCATGTTCAGAACTTGAGATATCAAACCAGGAAATTCCACTGCGGTACCGTAACAGGTTGCTGGGGGGCCCAAAATCAATCGTTTCTAGGTCTCATCAAGACCTACTAACATACCGAATATCAGTACAATCCATTTAGGCGTTTTTGAGTTATGCTGGTCTTCTACATACATACAAACGCTACATTCTTGGCGAAGGTAATAAGGGAATTAATGGTAGCTGCTAATCTTCCACCTACCACAAACTTCATATGTTACTGAGTGTTACTGGAAACCACCCCCCCCCCCCACTAGTATGTGGAATGGTAGTACCCAGAGGGGTCAGGGAGAAGGAATGAGGTCAGACGGAAGTCTGGAGGGGAGAGCCAGACAGGCGAGGGGCACTCCTGGAGGGAGTCCAGGGGTTGTGTGCCATGTGCGACGAGAGATGAAGAATAAACAAGAGCACAAGATCACATTTCCTAGTCATCTTATCACATCACTTCATACAACACACTAATCCATCAAATCCAAATGGCGCCACCCTTCCCGTCATACACCTCAAAACAAAATGGCGGCGCCCATAAATGCAACGAAAAACAGAACAGGTTTTGCTATCGCAAACCTGTAAATAGTCTATATCTAGATCGTGTGTCTTGTGAAGTTGACTGAGAACCTAATAGTCAAGCTCTCTCTGACCCCTCTGGGTCCTACCATTCCACATACTAGTGGGGGGGAGGGGGGGTTCCACTCAACACACAACACTGAGTATCTGAGGTACCTGAGATAGAAAACACTGTAAATATAGATTTTTCTCATTAAGTATGGAAATTAAGTCCACATTTGCATAGTTTGCACCTCATTATGTACATCTCTGCCGAACATACCTGCATGCTAAATATCATGGAAACCCATCGTTCCTATACTCCGTTATGCTCCTTGGAGGATTTTGACAAAATTGCACCTGCAGTTCTAGGGAAAGCCGCTACGGGGCCCAAACCTACATCACTTCTTCCTTACACCACAAGCTATCTGCCACCGAAAATCAAAACCATAGCATGTCCAGGTCAAAAGATACCAACAAATTTGAAGTTCTCCTGCAGTACCAAGGTCGAACACCAGGGGGCCAAAAATCAACCCAGTCCTTCAACTTTCCAACACCTACCCACATACCAAATATCATTATAATCCATTCAGAGGTTCTAGAGTTATGATGACCACAAATATCCGGAAACACAAAACGCACACACACACAGACAAACACTCACACACACACACACACACACACACACACACACACACACACAGACAAACACACACACAGACAGACACACAAAAAACTATACCTCCATTTCAAATGGAGGTAATTATGTATGATAATAATAATGATAATGAAAAAAATCATGATGCAAACATTTCTAAAAGAACGCGGCAGTCTACAATAGCTGTTCCTCAATGAAGCGCGAGCCGTAAAGTAGTCTTACCGATCTGTTTGTATCATTGTTTGTGTTGATTTTCTAAAGCTGTCTGTTTGAATGATAGCTTGAGAAGCGAATCGAAAATGGCGGGGAGATAGAAAATTCCACAGTCACTGTTCAGTGAGTTAACTGTTCATGCGCTCTGATGTCGTCATCAAACTTCCGACTTCCGGAACGTCAGCGCAGGGAATCTGATATCTGATGAAGGTCGCCGGAGATCGATTAAAAATTCATGATGTTTCCCTTGTGTTAGAACCAAGCTCAAATTTTGTAACTATGGAGTCTACCATGAGAACAGATGAGCTTCAATTAAAGACAATATGAAAATTTGTTAAAGAGTCCGGTTGTTGCTATTACCAGTATGCATGTAGAATAAGTGCTTCACTATCTGTACCTTACGAGCCTTAGATAAGTCTTACTGATATGGTGATGTTGATTGTCTGAAGCTGGCTGTTTCAATATTAACATTCAACATGGAGGTTGTTTACTCCTCTTCTTTTGCACGGACATTTTCATGACGCAGTTTTGGACCAGATAAGAATTACGTGGTTCTCAGACGGAGTGTCCGGGCGAAATGGAAGTAAACAAGAATCATGCACTCTGTTACTTATAGAACATTCGTCAGGAGCCAAAGTCAATATTCTAGGCTGGCTGGGATTTCGAGCATTACATTTTAGATATAAAGTACATCAAAATAATGAATTAATCATGAAACAAGAACAGCATTTTGCAAACAGCTTTTGCGATTCGTCCGTGTGCTAAATGGCAAAAGCGGTAATTTTTTTAACTTAGAAAAAAGATTATCAAATCCAGAAAAATCAAATTGGTGTGTAACTGACCCAAAACGGAGACGCTGAGGTGGCGAAGGCTGGTCGGGAACATTCATTATCCCCATTTTTAAGTAAGTTCAGGTAAAGTGCACTTTCCAACGATCGGGACCTGTCAAAGGATTGATACTATGGATAGTTTCGTCAGCGTTATTTGGAAGTAACGTTGCTGTTCATATCACAAATGCAGACATGGTATTTTTCCCGCGACGTTTTGGCAGCTTCCAGCCTATTTCATTTTTCATCATCATTAGAGCAAAATGAACTACTTTACACCAGGTGATTTCTGAAAGTGTACTTACCTTACGTTTCTCCAAACTTGCTTCTCAGAGGTGTTCAGAAAATCTTCAGTTCTGCACAAAGACGCCGTAAAGGGCTGACCTCAGTCTTCTTGTTGCAGTTGTGCCCCTCAGATTGTAGCTCGGTGTGGCCGTTACGAAACGGAGTGAGTTTGGAAAGCAATGTTAGATTAGTCTAGCTAAGGTGGGCGTGATGATTGCCTAAGCTGACGTCACGGTGTCTCCACGAATGGACGTTACAAAGCAACATCTGTCGAGAGACCAGCAAGGTCGCGTCTTGGCAATAAATGGTAGTGATGTCATCATCCGTATGGTTTTCAAACTCATATTTCCTAAGGAATCAATATTCTATAGAACCTCTCGTCTTAATCGACAAAACAGTGGAAATTCTGAAATCTGGTCTTGATCACGTAAAAACAGTGGAAATGAAATTTAGCTTCAGCTTCAACAGCTTGTTTGCAAGTGGGGTTATTTTCTGTCGGATGTGCACTAAGACCTAGACTGGGGCGTTTTTTTAGATAAGTATTGTCAATACAGAAAGGCTTGTCATTACGGCTTGAAATTAATTTCAACAGCTAATTTTTATAAGTTGTGTATTTCTTATTCTGTGTTCAAATCTTGCCAGGGGCTGAAGATTGCAAGATGAGTGTCAATCGAAGATACAGTAACATTACTGAAGGTGCCTAGGGCATTAACCCGTGGTCATTATTCATTATTCATTCATGATTTGTGCTAATATTGTTATCATTAGTAGCATTTATTTGTTATCATTATTGTTATTGTTTACATCAGTTTCATTGCTATTGTTATTCATTTATTTCGTTGTATTTTTATTTTCTGTCTGCATGTCACCATATGTACATGTTTTATTTCAATTTATGTAATAAATGATGATATGTAATGCAGGGCTCCACTGTGAAGCAGTGTAAACCAGTGAGTGGACTACCCTGGGTAAAAATGCCAGAAATGAATAAAATAAATAAATGAATGACATCAAGGACACCAAGTGTTTCTTATGATACCATGTAAAGCTTTATTTGATACAAGACCTTACCCTTACGGAATAAAGAGACTCATCTTACACAACCAAAGTTTTTTCCACCGACGTTTTCGTAGCGTGTGTTGTTTTACAGGTCTTATAAAACCTTAGCTTACTACAATCAATACTTATGACAACAGGTTTGAGTATACATATCAGATATTCAAGATGGGACAGCATTGTAAGCAACGATACGTATTGCTGCGGTACAACGTGAACTAGTTAGAATTGCCACGATTAAGGTGACAGACGGTCACTGAAACGTGGACGTGTAACGTTAAAAGAGTCTCTTCATTCGATGTAACAACCTGATGAAACTATTAACTCTTACAGTTAGTATTTTGGTACAGGATTGTAAAAACTATTATGGTTGATAAGAACGAACGTCTATTTTGTTCAGCTTGATACATTTTCTTGCTAGATATTATAAAAGGAAACATTTTTCAACATTTTATTCATTATTGGTGTGCATTTAGGTACCACTAGCCTTTCTGAGTTTCATATAAAAAGTATCCACAAGTACTCCAAATGGCAATAGCGTATCCTATTACCTGGATGTCTAATCGTTCTTGACGTATACTTTTAGTAATATAACACACAGGTTCAAGGTCTGACATTACACCATAGAACAGTAATGCTACATGAAGAGAACACACCTGTTACTTCTGTCTCTAAAAGTCCTACTCAAATCTTTTGACAGTCCTTAATGTGTAATGACTGGGCCTATGGCCGTATATTCTGCGATGCTTTCAAATACTCTGTACAGACTGTCTGTGGTTTGTACAATCTTTACATCTAAAAGTTGTTTCCTTATTTGTCCTTCTTCTGGGTTTGTTCTCTGTAACATAAATGGTCATAACGAACGCAATAAAGAGATATGTTGCTATGATCGTAAAAAGTTCTGTTGTTCTGAGCGTAAACAGGTCCGTTGCTATGACTCTTAGCAGTTCTGTTATTATGATTGTGGAACAATTCTATTGCCATGATCCTAAACAGTTGTGTTGTTTTGATCCTAAAGAGTTCTGTTGCTATGGAAACAACCAGACCTGGCACTGTACGTGCGAAGATGGACTCCTGAAAACGTTGGTCCGCGGCGGAACTTGCAATGGTCTATAGATCCCTCTCAACAACAAATGTACGGCCCCTAGAAAACCTATAGTACTGTACAGTACTGTACTGCCCTGTACATTACAGTACTGGAATGTTGACTTTCTACTGTAATTCAGTTCCTTGGTACAACTACGCTGCCCAAACAGCAGTTTTAAATTTATTACTTTGCTACTCTCTGTTCGATAGATAAATTCATGTACATTCTGGGAGGCGAAAATCCACATTGTGTACAAGTAGGCAAATATATTCACAATTGTTTATACCGTAGAACCAATAGTGTAAATGACATGCTAGACACTTTATGTTGATGTATACATACCTATAGATATCCATATATATGTATTTAGTTGTACTGTAAGTAGTTGTTACACATGTAGACCTTACGAAAGTCGCTGTACTTTTGTCGTTGTCAATAAAGATTATTATTATTATTAAACAAAACAGCAACGTCATTAAACATAGAAAGTAAGTTCTAGTAAAAAGTAATAAATGTAAAAGATGAAAAACAACTTATGTGTTTAACAAAATCACACAGCTTTAACACCCTTACTCCACTGTGTCTGAGCTTTTACTGACTTGCTTCTGTATTCACAGTCAATAAATCTACTGTATAACCACAAAATGAATAAATACTTCATATTCACAAAACATTACGCCAAAATATAAATACAGTAAGAGTGCCAAAACAAGTGCACAACAGTGCCACAAAAGACAAGAGAAAACTAGAAAGGCCGGCATTTGCTCGAGAGCAAATACAGCATCTTTCAGTCATCTCCCTATGCAACAATAAAATGTTCCAAAATCACACATGTGCGAAAATGGAACACTTCTTAAGAATCACTTCTACTAATCACAAATTAGCCCATAATCTTAGAAAATTCCCCCGTGCAAGAATAGACTTTGCCAATACACCCCATATAAATTTGCACAACACACCAATCTAGAAATACTCCCACTGAAACATTGCCCTTTGTATAAGAATCTCAGTCCAAAATTGAACTTAGAAAAAAAGTCCCCCGTGCACGAATGAACTTTCAAAAGGGTAAAATAGACCAGTCCCACTACAGTAGCTAGTGTTTGTGTTAAATTGAGTGATGGCCCAAGACTGGCCCTTCCCTGCCTGATTATGTTATTTCATATCTTCATACTAGTGATCATAACCACTTTTCATTAAAGCAGCTGTGGTGTTTGGGTTGGATTGAATGATGGCCTGAGACTGGCCCTGCCCTGTCTGATTGTGTTGTTTGTCTACATCTTCATACTGGTGATCATGACCACTGGTCATTAAAGCTGCTGTGGTGTTTTGGTTGGATTGAGTGATGGCCTGAGACTGGCTCTTCTCTGTCTGATTGCGTTGTTTGTCTATATCTTCATACTGGTGATCATGACCACTGGCCTCTACAGTTGCTGTGGTGTTTGGGTTGGTTTGAGTGATGGCCTGAGACTGGCCCTTCCCTGTCTGATTGTGTTGTTTGTCTACATCTTCATACTGGTGATCATGACCACTGGTCATTAAAGCAGCTGTGGTGTTTTGGTTGGATTGAGTGATGGCCTGAGACTGGCCCTGCTCCGTCTGATTGTGTTGTTTGTCTATATCTTCATACTGGTGAACAATACCACTGGTCATTAAAGTAGCTGTAGTGTTTGGGTTGGACTTAATGATGGCCTGAGACTGGCCCTGACCTGTCTGATTGTGTTGTTTGTCTATATCTTCATACTGGTGAACAATACCACTGGTCATTAAAGTAGCTGTAGTGTTTGGGTTGGACTCAATGATGGCCTGAGACTGGCCCTGACCTGTCTGATTGTGTTGTTTGTCTATATCCTCATACTGGTGATCATGACCACTGGTCATTAAAGCAGCTGTGGTGTTTGTGTTGGGTTCAGTGGTGGCCTGAGACTGACCCTGTCCTGTCTGATTGTGTTGTTTGTCTATATCCTCATAATGGTTATCATGGCTACTGGTTACTAAAGCAGCTGTGGTGTTTACGTTAGATTGAGTGATGGCCTGAAGCTGACCTACGACTTTGTACAGGGGACTTTGTATTGAATCAATCTGCCCTGTGCCATACGATGGGTTTCTAGCTTCAATGATAGCCTGAGACTGGCCCTGCCCTGTCTGATCATAGTGTTTGTTTTTATCTCTATACTGGCGATCAAGACCACTGGTCATTAAAGCAGCTGTGGTGTTCGGGTTGGATTCAGTTATGGCCTGAGACTGGCCTGCTGCTTTGTAAAGGGCACTTTGCAATGAGTCAATCTGCTCTGTGCCATACGATGGGTTTCTAGCTTCAATGATAGCCTGAGACTGGCCCTGCCCTGTAGACTGATCATGGTCACTCACCCCTACAACAACTACGGTGTTTGTGCTGGATTCGGTGGTGGCCTGAGACTGGCCCTGCTGTCTTTGACCCTGACCACTGGCCATTGCTGTAGATGTGTGGTCGTTTGGTGGCGCTCCCACACCTGCGTACATAGAATTTGGCTTTAGGACCGCTAGCACTTCGTCATGTGACAGGTTTTCAAATTTTAGAAGTTGAAGGTTAGCCTGAGACTGGCCCTGTCTTGTTTGATTGTGTTGTTTGTCTATGTCTTCATACTGATGATCATCACCACTGATCATCACAGTAGCTGTGGTGTTTGGGTTGGATTGAGTGATAGCCTGAGACTGGCCCTGCCTTGTCTGAATGCTTTGTTTGTCTATATCTTCATACTGGTGATCATCATCATTGGTCATTAAAGCAGCTGTGGTGTCTGGGTTGGATTGAGTGATGGCCTGAGACTGGCTCTGCCTTGTCTGATTATGTAATTTGTCTACATCTTCATACTGGTGATCATCACCATTTGTCATTAAATCAGCTGTGGTGTCTGGGTTGGATGGAGTGATGGCCTGAGACTGGCCCTGCCTTGTCTGATTATGTAATTTGTCTACATCTTCATACTGGTTATCCTGACCAGGAATGTTAGATTGTGGGCCTAAAGGGTCTGGGGCGGCAGTCTCTGTCTTCCTCTTGTACCAGATTGTGAGAATGACGGTGCTGATTAGGGCTATGCCAGCTATTGTACCAACGAGAATAGGTATGGAGAAACTGGGAACAGATTCTTGGGAAGTGGTTTGAGGATTTGACCTTATTGTTGTTCTTGTTTTGCCTCTATCGCCGGTTTGTGGCCTGTCTGAGGTTGTTTGAAAGGATGAAGCTATTGTTGCCCTTGATTTCCTCTTTTTGCCTTCAAGGTGTGTTATTGAGCCAGCTGTTGTACCATTGTAACGCTTGTTATAGGTTACATGGACATCAACGGACAGAGCTGATATGGTTGGCTCTTCACATACCAATTCTTTATAATTGACATCTGTAAGCTTCTGTCCCTGTAAGTTGGCGGGTTCGGCACAGGTAATCTGGTCTTTAAATGAAGGAAATTCTGTCGAATCTTGCCTGAAGGGAGCCATCTTACAGTCACACTGCCAGGGGTTCCCTTTAAGTCGTATGTCTAGATTAGATGGCAACAAGCTGAAAGCTAAAGGGGTAATAGCGGACATCATGTTGCGCCTAAGGTCCAAATGTTTGAGTTTGGGTAGATTTACAAATGTACACGCCTGAATCATGGTTATATTGTTATTGGACAGCCACAACATTCGTAACAGGGGCAGGTTTGCAAATGTACCTGCCTGAATCATTGTTATTTGGCTGGATTGTAGGTTCAACTTTTGTAGCTGGGATAAATTTACAAATGAACCTTCCTGAATCATTGTTATCTGGTTTTTGTGCAGCCACAACTCTTGTAGCTGGGATAAATTTACAAATGAACCTTCCTGAATCATTGTTATCTGATTGTTGGACAGGACCAACGTTTGTAGCTGGGGTAGACTTACAAATGTACCTGCCTGAATCATTCTTATCAGGTTGTAGTCCAGGCTCAACTCTCGTAGCTGGGGTAGATTTGCAAATGTACCTTCCTGAATCATTGTTATCTGGTTGTAGTCCAGGTCCAACTCTTGTAGCTGGGTAAGATTTACAAATGAACCTTCCTGAATCATTGTTATCTGGTTGTTGGACAGTTTTAAATCTTGTAGCTGGGGTAGATTTACAAATGCACCTGCCTGAATCATTGTTATCGGGTTGTTGGACAGGTCCACCTTTTGTAGCCAGGGTAGATTTCCAAATGTACCTGCTTTAATCATTGTTATCTGGTTGTAGGACAGGTAAACCACTTTGAGATAGGTTAGATGTGAAAATACACCAGACTGAATCATTGTTATATGGTTACAATCCATATCTAGCTGGGTGAGATATGCTGGGAGGTTGTGAGGGATGCTGGTGAGGCCCTGGTTGTTCAGGCATGATTTGGTGCGTGGAAACGGTACACAGGAACACATGTGCATAAATGGTGGCCATCTTAAGGCGTCTGGCGTGTTGGGCTCCTTCAGGATGAGGAGGAGGAACATCAGCAGGTGTCGCAGCTTTATTCTCATGGTGTCTGGTTACCTTAGCAAAACAATATAAACGGCTATTCTGAACAATGAAAGTAAATGATAGTATCAGCTTCGTTATACAGTTCGTTATACAGTCAAACCTGTCTGTGGCGGCCACTCAAGCGACTGGAGAAATGTGTCTACTATAGACAGGTGGCCAGTATAGAGAAAATGCTGATCAATTGAACGAGCAATAAGCTACAGAACCCACTTATCTTTCTCGCCAAGTAACATTGTCTCGATTGTCTCAAATTCAACTGACCCTGCTAAAGTCAAATCTACCGAAAATGATTGATATTGTCATGCGCAATGTTGGTAAATTTGCCGTTCAAGGCACGAGTACCTTCCGCTACCGCAAAAATGACCCTGTCGGGAACTCCAAGTCCTCGCAAACTATGATTTTAAACCCAGCACAAGGTGATATATGGCCATAGTGTGGCCGCAATTGGCACTGTATGGTCGCAACAGGCAGCGGGACCGCAAATCGTGTGGCCGTGGCCGCGTTGAACAGGTGGCCACTATAGACTACTGTAAGTTCATTTAAGTTCGCGAGATTTTTAAGTTCGCGTATTTCGCTGAAACCTTCTCTTCGCGAAGTCATCTACTCGCGAACATGCATGTTCAACATCGTCCCCCTCCCCACACCTTCCGTCCAAATGATCCAGTCTCAACTACGTGTTTACTATGATAGCAACTTATACCAATGACAATACTCAACTGACAACAGACCATTTATTCTTTTCAAACCGAAATAAAAGTTAATTCGATACATGGAGTCATTGTTGTATAGAATGTGCCACTGGCGAACGGAGAAAAAAGAAACATGTCGGCTTTGTTTACTAGTACGTACACGCCGTGACATGGCTAAGATAACAATTTACTTAGTACATTGTCCTAGTTTTACTAGATTTCTACAAGTTACGAACGAAACAAAAAAATAAAACTGAGTAGTACTGGTCTTTACAAATACAAGGAAGGCTATGGAATAGTACTTTTAATGCCTAGGTCAATGGGAAATATCCAAGGGACCGCCAAAAAGTGGCCGCAATGGCCAAGTGGTCGCTATGCAAAGGTGGCCGCTATTACAGGTTTTACTGTACACTAAAGTGACGTGTTCTTTGTGTCGCTAATGATGATTTGCTTAGCTTGTACACTTATCAGGCACCTTTTTACCCTCTCTTATACCAGATTTGAGATTGAATACAATATCATAGAATAATTCTTTACCTCATAGGAACCAAAGTGCCAACCACATATCAAATTTGATAACATTATCTATAAATTTCTTGATAAGCCGAAGAAACAGTTGTACCACTACAAACTTAAACGACAATACGGCCTTCTAAGCGAGAACACACTAAGTAATAATTAGCGTAGAACCAGCAATATACAATATGATAATCATTGTTGTAAAAATTGAAACTGCAAAGGTTTGGTACTAAAGTAAAAAGACTAGAAAGGCCGACATTTGCTTCAGAGCAAATACAGCATATTTTAGCCATCTCCCTCCCCATGCAACAATAGACTGTTCCAAAATCCCCCATGTGCAAAAATGGAACACTTCTACTGATCACACTTTAGCCCAAAAATGAATCTTACAAAATGCCCCGTGCAAGAAGGGACTCTTCCAGTGCACCCCATGTGAATTTGCACAAGAGACCAGACCAGAAATACTCCTACTAAAAACATGGGCTTCTGAATAAGAAACCCAGTCCAAAATCAAACTTAGCAAAAATGGTCCCCCGTGCATGAAAATGTAAGTCCAGTCTAAAAAAGACCAGTCTAAAAAAACTTCCGTTGAAAAATCGAATTTTGAATAATCACCCGTCCAAAACTGAAATTGAAAAAATCCCCCCTCCGTGCAATAATGGACTCTCCCTTTGATGCCCCTATGTAAAGTGGAGCATTCCAAAAATACATCCGCTAAATTAGGACAGACATAATCACCAAAGTCCAAAAATGGATTTTTAAGAATACCCCCTCTGTGCAAGAATGGGCTCTTCCAACACACCCCATTTAAAATTGCAAAATCGACCAGTCCAAAAATACTCCCACTGAAAGACTTTACATTACCACCAGTCCTAAGATGTATAAAAAAGAACCCTCCGTACGAGAATGGACTCTTCCAGATAGCAACAGGCTCGCTGATTGGCTGCAAAATCCATTGTATTCTTAGCTAAATATTGATTCAGGCTAAATGATTTTTTACGTACTTGATTAAGTTATATGAATATGTCCAAGGCCATCGGAAAATGACCCCCAAAAATTAAATCCTCAAATATATCATTTTAAATAGTTCATGCCAAAAATTATACATTGGTCATTTGAATAAATATCTAGAGCACCCTTTTACCAAATTTTAGGTCATTTGGTTGTAAATCAAGGGTACAGAAGCCAAAAATGTCCTTTTTTGTCCAAAAATGGAAAAAAATCGCAAAATTAAGTATTTTGTTGTACTGTATGACAAAATTGTTATTGATTCCATGCGCGCATATATGGAGGGCACTTATGTACCAAATCCAAGGTCATTTGGTTGTAAAACGAGGGTACAGGATCCAAAATGTCAATTTTTTGGCCAAAAATGGCCAAAAAATCGCAATAATTAAGCATTTTGTTGTACTGTATGCCAAAAGTGTTATTAAAGACGTGCGCATATGTAGAGGGCAATCCTGTACCAAATTTCAGGTCATTTGGTTGTAAAACGAGGGTACAGGAGCCGAAAATGTCCTTTTTTGTAAAATAAATGGCCAAAAAATCGCAAAATTAAGCATTTTTTGTACAGTATGCCAAAACCGTTATCAGATCTATACGGGCATATGATCAAGACACCTCTGTACCACATTTCAGGTCATTCGGATGTAATACCAGGGTACAGAGGGCCAAAATATACAGTTTTGGTCTAAAGATTGCCAAAAAAACTCAATGAAATCATTTTAAAGCCAGATGAAAGCAAAATAATAAAAAAAACCTCGGGGCGTTGGGCCACTCTACCCTTGTGCCAAATTTCAAGTCATTCGGTTCAGGAATGACTCAGATAGTGTGCTTTGAAGATTTGACAGGAGAAGAAAGAAAGAAAGAAAGAAGAAGAAACATTACGAATACAATATATTTCACCATACCTATGGTATGGCTGAAATATAAATATAGAAACTAGAAAGGCCGACGTTTGCTCAAGGGCAAACACAGCATATTCCAGCCATCTCCCTCCCTATGCAAAAATAGACTATTCCCAAAACATCCATGTGCGAAAAGGGCACACTTCTGCAGAAGTTCTGCTTAAAATGACTTTTAACTGCTACTTGCCCTGGTTTATGTGACCCATTTTCCATTTCTAGCGCTAAAGCTACCCCTATACCAATTCCAGATCAGTTGGCTTTTTCATAACAAAGGAACATCACTTTACTCAGGTTACAATGAGTACCTAGCTTCGGTTAGGGCCGTCCCTAGGGTAAGACGTTAAATGGAGGTCCCGTGTTTGGGGAGAGCCATACCCCAGGCACGTAAGAGCCCGCCACTTGTGCGACGGTGCGTTGTGAGCGGATCACACCATTCCAACCAAATGGGGTAGGGAATCTCCCGAGCAGCCCTCGTAACCCCTGCTTCGCCTATTGAGTCAGTGAAGTCAAGCGTGCCGAAGCTTGATGTTTTTGACTTGAAGTGATGCTGCTACAATTATCGCTATGGGCCGCTCTTAATCCTCATGATGGTAACATCAGGCCATAAGATCCTGATTTGGAAAAAAAAGAAGCCAAAATGGACATTTTCGTCAAAAATGGCAAACAAATTTAACAATTTCTAAGTGATGTACACCACAGGTATGAATAGAGCCCTGGGCACATACCGTACGCATCCTCATGCCCAATTTTAGGTCATTCGGTATTAATAAAAATGCATTGGAGCCAAAACTATATATTGTTAGACTAAAAATGGCAACAATCCCTAATTTCAACGATTAAATGTTTTATGTGTCAAAAATTGAAAATGAAGTACTGTGTGCACGTGTCTTACGCACCTTCACACCAAATTCCAGGTTATTTGGTCTTGATACAAGGGCATAGGAGCCAAAAATTTCTTGTCAAAAATGGCCAAACATCACAAAATAACTCATCTTCAACGTAATGTATGCAAAAAGTGTTCAGGCCATTCTGGGGACTTATGTCTAATGCATCTTTGTACCAAATTTTAGGTCATTAGGTTTGAATATAAGGGCAAAATAGCCAAAAATATACATTTTTAGTCCAAAGTGGCCGATAACTCCAAAATAACTCAATTTTGAAGTGATGTATGCAAAAAGTGTTGATGGCGTCCTGAGGGTATATGTTCAATGCACGTCTGTTCCAAATTTTAGATCATTAGGTTGTAATAACAGGGTACAGGGCCCAAAATATATACATTTGGTCTAAAAATGACCATATAATCATTTTGAAGACCCATATAATATATATTGCTATCTCTCCTACCAACTGTCAGCCCATTTCGTCCAAAAATGAAAACGTTGAATCCATTTGAAGATTTGGCAAGAGGAGAGACATGGCAAAAACAACATATTGCAATCTATGCTGTTGTATGGGTTGAAATATAGAAATACAATACATTTCAATCCATGCTGTTGTATGGATTGAAATATAAAAAGAATTAAAGGGAAAAGGGTTGATATCGGAAAACTACAAAAACAACCAAAAAGGCAATTGAAAACAAACTATGCAGAACAATAACACATACTTAGCATAAAATATTCAAAAGATGATAAAACCGCACAAATTTAAACCGTGCAGAAGAACATAACAATATTAATTATGATGCAAACATTTCTAATAGAGCGCCGCAGACTTCTACCAAGAACAAAGATGAGTCTTCATTCGAAGGCAATATGAACATTTGTTGAGTGCGGTTGTTGTTATTATGCATGTAGAATATTTACTTCACAAGCTGTACCTTAAGAGCCTTAGATTAGTCTTACTGATATGGTTATGTTGATTGTCTGCAGCTGGCTGTTTAAATATTAATGTTCAACAAGGAGGTTGTTTACTCGTTTTGTTTTTCATGACGCCGTTTGAAACAGATAAGAAGATTCGGTTACATCAAAGTAATTTCTTGGTTCTTTTAGTGAAATAGAAGTAAACAAGAATCAGGTACTCTGTTATATATAGACCGGAAACATTCGCCAGGAGCCAAAGTCAATATTCTGGCTGGCTGGGATTTCGAGCATTACATTTTAGATATTAAGTGCATCACTAAAATAAAACAATTAGGAAGCAAAAGCAGCATTTACTAGTGGGGCGACAAAATGAACATTTGCGGTTCGTTCATGTACCAATTGGTAAATGCGGTTAAGATGAACAAATCCAGAGAAATCAAATTGGTGTAACTGATAAAAAACGGAGACGCTGAGGTGGTGAAGGTTGGTAGAAAACATACCCACCATCCACCCCCCCACACACAGACACACAATTTTTAAGTAAGTTCGTATAAAGTAAAATTTCAACGATAGAGACAAGTCAACGGATTGATCCTTTCAGTAGTCTTGTGGGTTGGAAAATTTATTTGAAAGTAACGTTGCTGTTCATGTTACAAAAGCAGCCATAATCTTTTTCCGCTATGTTTTGCCAGCTTCCAGCCGCTTTTATTAGGGCATGAAAAACTGCTTTACACCAGGGGATTTCTGAAAATGCACTTACCTTTCGTTTCTCTAAACTTACCTCTCAAGTTGGACAGAATATCTTCAGTTCCCACTTTCTGGGTAAGGCCGTCACGAAGGGCTGTCCTGAGACTTCTTCTTGCAGATCTGCCTCCTCCCAGATGCGAGCTCGGTGTGGCCGTTACGCAACGGAATGGAGAAAACAATTTTTAATTAGTCTAGCTTAGGTGGGCGTGTTGATTCCCTGAAGCTGACGTCATGCTGGTTCGTCGAATGAACGTTACAAATGCGACATCTGTCGAGGGACCAGGCAACTGCAGAGTGTCTCATAGAAGGGGGTAAAAATGGTAGTGATGTCATCTTCAGTATGGTTTTCAAAATCATATTTCCTAATATTTTGGCCTAAGCAATCAATATTCTGTAGAACCTCTCGTCTTAATTGGTATTGATACCGAAAAAGCACTTGAAATGAAATTCAGCTTCAACAGCTTGTTTGCTGGTGGGGTTATTTTTGTCGAATGTACACTTGACCTAGACCCGAACGTCTTTCTTAAATAAGGACTGTCTCTCGTCAATACAGAAAGGGCTTGCCATCATTGTATGAAATTGATATCATCAGCTTCTTTTTGTAAGTGGCGTATTTCTTATTCTGTGTTCAGATCTTGCCAGGGGCTGAAGATTACGCTCAATGACGATATGAAACTGACGACTATGATAGTAGTTATTATCATTATTATTGTATTCATCATCATTATTGTTCAGTCATGATTTGTATTAATATTGTTATCAATAGTAGCATTATTTGTTATCATTATTATCATTATTGTTTCATTGTTATTCATTCATTTCATTCATTGTTTGTTAATTTTCTGTTTTGCATGTCACCATATATACATGTTTCGTTTCAATTTATGTAATGCAGGGCATCGTAAAGCAGTGTAAATTACTGAGTGGACTACCCTGAGTAAAAATGACGGCAATAAATAAAAAAGGTAAATAAATGACATCAAGAACACAGTGTTTTATGATACCATGAAATGCTTTATTTGATATAATACCTTTCTCTTACAGAGTAAAGGCACTCATCTTATCCCACTGATGTTTTTTCCACCGACGTTTCGGCAGTGTGTGCTGTTTTACAGGTCTTATAGAACCTCAGCTTACCACAATCAGTACTTATGACGAGAGGTTTGAGTTATACATATCAGAGATTCTAGATGGGGCAGCATTGTAAGCAGCGATACTTATTGATGCGGTACAACGTGAACCAGTCAGAGTTGCCCCGATGAAGGTGGCAGATGGTCAGTGAAACGTCAGTGGAAGAAAAGCTGTGTTTGTGTAAAAAGAGTCTCTTCGTTCGATGTAACAACCTGATGAAACTTTTAACTCTTACAGTTAGCATTTTGGTACAGTATTGTAAAAACAATTATTTACATGCGTGAATTAGGAAAAGGAAAGGGTGATAAAACAGATCAAATGTCTATCTTGTTCAGCTTAATACATTTTTCTTGCTAAAGATTCTTAAAGAAAACTGTTTATTCATTATTAGTGTGCATTAACTCTATCCATCCAGACTTGGCTTTTTTGGCATTCCATGGACTGGGGGTGGGGGGATCATTCGGCCCCCCTTAGTATTTTCAAAACGGCTTACTGTACGACCACTAAATTTGCAAGGGGTGATATGCTCATCGAGTATTATAATTCCGGAAATTTATATATCATTATGACGTAATATGACGTAATTATGACGTCATTAATTGATTTCTTTGGCTAAAATGGGGAATTCCCATAATACCTAAATATTTAACACAAGACGTTACCAATAAAGGTTTCTTATCAATATTTAAGTGTAATAAGACTTCTGTTGTGAAAAGCCGACGCAACGACGTCAAAATGAAGTCATAAATAAAATAATCTGTAGTTTAGCTATCCGCCAATTTGGATTATAAACCTTAAATGTCTTAAGATACATTTTTTACATATAACGCTAAAACCCCATGAAAATGGATTGAAGACGTTCACATGAATGTCCAAGTAGTGATGAAATCTGAGTGAAAATAAGCTGGTTATAATTTTGACCAATCACGTCATCTTATTAGCATAATTTATAAATATTTGATTACAAATATTGAACTTAGATGTGTTGGATATTAAAGGTATATGAAAAGAAGTTTAGCAAGAAAATCTAAAAATTCCATTGTTTATTTAGTGATTTTTGGAAAATTTGCCTTTCAGAAACCCATTGTCATGGCAACACGAAAAATCATAAACTTATATGTTGTAAGTTGTTGCCAACAATATTCTAGGAAAAGTCACCAAGTTTGGTTGTTCTAGCACAAGCCGTTTGGGAGCTATTCGACGTCAAAGTTGCCGCAGGCACTTTTGCCCCCCCCCCTCCCCCGTCTGGATAGGGTTAAGATACCACTAGCCTTTCTGAGTTCCATATAAAAAGTATCCATAGGTACTTCAAATGACAATAACAGATACTTGACGTACCCTATTACCTGGATGTTTAATCGTTATTGACGTATACTCAGGCACTCTTAGTAATATAATACAACACGCAAGTTCTGAAATTACATTATATAACTGTAATGCTACATGAAGAAATCTGTAACTTCTGTCTCTAAAAGTCCTACTCAATTCTTTTACCCGTCCTTGATGTGTAATGACTTGACTTATACCCGCGTATTCTGTGCTGCTTTCAAATGCTGTTGAAAGCCTGTCCGTGGTTTGTACAATCTTTACATCTAAAGATTGTCTGTTTTCTTATTTGCTTTTTTCTGGGTTTGGTCTGTATAACATAGAGGGTTCTAATGATATGATAATACAAAATGCATTAAAAAGTTATGCTGTTACGATCTGAAAGAGTTCTGTTGCTATGCAATGAGCGTAACAGATTCGTTTCTATGACTCTTAACAATTCTGTTGCTACGATTGTGGAACAATTCTATTGCCATGATCCTAACCAGTTTTGTTGGTTGGATCCCAAACAGTCCTGTTGCTATGGAAACAACCAGACCTGGCACTCTACGTGCGAAGATGGGCTCCTGAAAAATGGTCTATAGATCCATCTCAACTACAAATGTACGGCACCTAGAAAACCTATAGTATTGTACAGTACTGCACTGCACTGTACACTACAGTACTGGAATGTTGACTTTCTACTGTAATCCAATTCCTTAGCACAACTACGCTGCCCAAACAGCGGTGCCATTAAACATAGGAAGTAAGTTCTAGTAAAAAGTAATACATTTAAAAGATAGAAAAACAACTTATGTGTTAAACAAAATCACACAGCTTTAACACCCTTACTCCACTGTGTTTGAGCTTTTACTGACTTGCTTCTGTATTCACAGCCAATAAATCTACTGTATATCCACAAAATGAATAAATGTTGTGTATTAGAAAATATTACTCAAAAATATCAGTGCGATTACTGTGACAAAACAAATGCACAACAGTGCCACAAAAATCAATAGAAAACTACAAAGGCTGAAATTTGCAAGTACAGCATCTTCTAGCCATGTCCCCGTGCAACAATAGTTCCAAAATCACCCATGTGCGAAAATGGAACAGTGCTTAAGAATCACATTTACTAATCGCACTTTAGCCCCTAAATGAATCTTACAAAATTCCCCCGTACAAGAATGGACTCTTCCAATCCACCCCTTGTAAATTTGCACAATAGACCAGTCCAGAAATACTCTCACTGAAAACATGGCCTTTTGTATAATAATCTCAGTCCAAAATTGAATTTAAAAAACGTGCCCCGTGCACGACTTTCAAAAAATAAAATAGACCAGTCCCACTACAACAGCTGTGGTGTTTGTGTTGGATTAAGTAATGGTCTGAGACTGGCCCTGCTCTGTCTGATTATGTTATTTGTCTATATCTTCATACTGGTGATCATGACCACTGGTCATTAAAGCAGCTGTGGTGTTTGGGTTGGATTGAATGAAGGCCTGAGACTGGCCCTGCCCTGTCTGATTGTGTTGTTTGTCTACATCTTCATACTGGTGATAATCATCACTGGTCACTACAGCAACTGTGGTGTTTGGGTTGGAATCTGTGATGGCTTGAGACTGGCCCTGCCCTGTCTGATTGTGTTGTTTGTCTATATCTTCATACTGGTGATCATAAACACTGGTCATTAAAGCAGCTGTGGTGTTTGGGTTGGATTGAATGAAGGCCTGAGACTGGCCCTGCCCTGTCTGATTGTGTTGTTTGTCTACATCTTCATACTGGTGATAATCATCACTGGTCACTACAGCAACTGTGGTGTTTGGGTTGGAATCTGTGATGGCCTGAGACTGGCCCTGCCCTGTCTGATTGTGTTGTTTGTCTATATCTTCATACTGGTGATCATAAACACTGGTCATTAAAGCAGCTGTGGTATTTGGGTTGGATTGAGTGATGGCCTGAGACTGGCCCTGCCCTGTCTGATTGTGTTGTTTGTCTACGCCATCATACTGTGGATCATGACCACTGGCCATTAAAGCAGCTGTGGTGTTTGGGTTGGAATCTGTGATGGCCTGAATCTGACCTACAACTTTGTACATGGGACTTTGCATTGTATCAATCTGCCCTGTGCCATACGATGGATTTCTAGCTTCAATGACAGCCTGAGACTGGCCCTGCCCTGTCAGATTATAATGTTTGTTTTCATCTTCATACTGGTGATTAAGACCACTGGTCATTAAAGCAGCTGTGGTGTTTGGGTTGGATTCAGTTATGGCCTGAGACTGGCCTGCTGCTTTGTACAGGGGACTCTGCATTGAATCAATCTGCCCTGTGCCATACGATGGGTTTCTAGCCTCAATGATAGTCAGAGACTGGCCCTGCCCTGTAGACTGATCATGGTTACTCACCCCTACAACAACTACGGTGTTTGTGTTGGATTCGGTGGTGGCCTGAGACTGGCCCGGCCCTGTTAGATCCTGACCACTGGTCATTGCTGTAGATGTGTGGTCATTTGGTGGTGCTCCCACACCTGCGTACATAGGATTTGGCTTTAAGGCAGCTAGAATTTGATCATGGGACAGGTTTTCAAATTTTAGAAGTTGAAGGTTAGCCTGAGACTGGCCCTGCCTTGTCTGATTGTGTTGTTTGTCTATATCTTCATACTGGTGATCATCATCATTGGTCATTAAAGCAGCTGTGGTGTTTGGGTTGGATTGAGTGATGGCCTGAGACTGTCCCTGCCCTGTCTGATTGTGTTGTTTGTCTACATCTTCATACTGGTGATCATCATCATTGGTCATTGAAGCAGCTGTGGTGTTTGGGTTGGATTGAGTGATGGCCTGAGACTGGCCCTGCCCAGTCTGATTGTGTTGTTTGTCTATATCTTCATACTGGTGATCATAATCATTGGCCATTAAAGCAGTTGTGGTGTTTGTGTTGTTTTGAGTAATGCCCTGCGACTGGCCCTGCCCTGTCTGATTGTGTAGTTTGTCTTCATATTGGTGATCATCGCCACTGGTCATGTTAAGATTACTTAAAGGAATGTTACAATTCGGGCCTAAAGAAGGATCTGGAGCGGAATTCTCTGTCCTCCTCTTGCACCAGATTGTGAGAATGACGGTGCTGATTAGGGCTATGCCAGCTATTGTACCAATGAGAATAGGTATGGGGGAACTGGGAACAGATTCTTTGAAAGTGGTTTGAGGAGTTGAACCTATTGTTGTTATTTTTTTGCCTCTATCGCCGGTTTGTGGTCTGTCTGAAGTTTTGCCAGCAGGGCCTGTTGTTGAGCCAGCTGTTGTACCATTGTAACACTTGATAATTGTTACATGGAAATCTTCGTGGAAGCTGCAGTTTTCTGTTTTATCTGGAGTTGTTGTAAGAGATGAAGTAAGTGTTGCCCTTTTTATACCGGCAGGACCTGTTGTCGAGCCAGCTGTTGTACCATAGTTGTTAAAGGTTACATGGACATCAACAGGCAGTGCTGATGTGGTTGGCTCTGCACATACTAATTCTTCAGGATTGACATCTGTAAGTTTCTGTCCCCGAAATATGGCGGGTTGGTCACAGATTATCTGGTCTTTAAATGAAGGAAACTTAGTCGAATCTAGTCTGAAGGGAGCCATCGTACAGTCACACTGCCAGGGGTTCCCATTGAGCTTTATTTTCAGACTAGATGGCAACAAGCCAAAAGCTAAAGGGGCAATAGCGGACATCTTGTTGTTACTAAGGTCCAAACATTGGAGTTTGGGTAGATTTACAAATGTACAAGGCTGAATCATTGTTATCTGGTTGGAGGACAGGAATAACGCTTGTAGCTGGGGTAAGTTTACAAATGAACCTTCCTGAATCATTGTTATCTTGTTGTATTTCAGGTTCAACGTTCGTAACAGGGGCAGGTTTGCAAATATACCTTTCTTAATCATTGTTATCTGGTTGTGCAGCAGGAACAACCGTTGTAGCTGGGGTAGATTTACAAATGTGCATGCCTTAACAATTTTTATCTGGTTGTCGGACAGGGAAACATGTTCGAGATGGATTAGATTTGCAAATGTACCTTCCTGAATCATTGTCATATTGTTTTTGGACAAGGACAACCTTCGTAACAGTGGCAGGTTTGCAAATGTACCTTCCTCAATCATTGTTATCTGGTTGGACAACAGGTACAACACTTGTAGCTGGGGTATATTTGTAAATGTACCTTCATGAATCATTATCTGGTTGCCGGAGAGGGCCAACTTGTTTAACTGGGGCAGGTTTGCAAGTGCAACTGCCTGAATGGTTGTTATCTGGTTGCCGGACAGGTACAACACTTGTAGCTGCGGTAGATTTACAAATGAACCTGCCTGAATCATTGTTATCCGGTTCTTGGACAAGTCCACCTCTTGTAGCTGGGGTAGATTTGCAAATGTACCTGTCTGAATCATTGTTATCTGGTTCTTGGACAAGTCCACCTCTTGTAGCTGGGGTAGATTTGCAAATGTACCTGATTGAATCATTTTTATCTGGTTGTAGGACATCTCCAACTTCTGTAGCTGGGGTAGATTTGCAAATGTACCTGCCTGAATCATTGCTATCTGGTTGTAGGACAGGAAAACCTCTTTGAGATGGGTTAAATTTGAAAATGTACCTTCCTGAATAATTGTTATATTGTTATTGGACAAGTACAACACCTGTAGCAGGACAAGATTTGAAAATGCACCAGGCTGAATCATTGTTATCTGGTTATGTTTCAAATCTAGTTGGGTGAGGGATGTTGGGAGGTTCTGAGGGATGCTGGTGAGGCCTCGGTTGCTGCAGTCGCAGCGTGATGACGGTGCACAGCTGCAGTCGGCTTCCGGCATGTTGGGCTCCTTCAGGATGATGAGAAGGAACATCAGCAGGCGTCGCAGCTTTATTCTCATGGTGTCAGGTTATCTTTGCAAAACAATATAAACGGCTTTTCTAAACAATCAAAGTATATGATAGTATCAATATAGAATACAACACGGTGTATTCTGTATCACCCAAGGTATCAGCCCGACCCGAGGGAGGGCTGGGACGTCATACCCACCTGAGAAACCCATGTTTTGATGCGAAATTCGCCGGAAGTTGAACAAATTTGGTGCCCTCGAACCAAAGGTGTCGAATTGGCAACCGAGCCATATTCGACCCGCTCGAAATGGATCGATTTACTCGAAGAAAGCCTGTGTAATACGCCTTTCGAACCTGTGCGATACGGAAGCGTACGGCCCGGTGTGACAGCGATTTCGCCCCCCCGTGATCTCGCCCCCCCCGGGGGCGAAATCACTAGCGATCTCGCCCCCCGGGGCGAAATCACTAGCGATCTCGCCCTCCCCGGCTAGTGATCTCGGCCCCCTACCTCGCCCCCCTTTAGCGATTTCGCCCCCCCCCAAAAAAACGGGTTTACATGACATTTTAGAAGTTGATTGGTATAAATCACAAAATGCAGTTTCAGAATGATATAAGTACACGAGTTTGATACATAACTCCATTCATAGTATCAATATTAACGTAATTACATGGTAATAAGATAGTTGAACTTGTTTCAGATAAGGAGGGTTGGGTCCCTTGTATTCCCATTATTGCATATACCTGAGTCTTGACATAAGATGTATTTCATTGTATTCACCTGTCCTCAAGCAACCTATATATCTCCAATATGAAGTCTCTACCATGAAGTGACCACAAAAGAACTATGCAATGTCTTTATTAATTATGCAAATATTAGGTATTAATTAGAATAACGCACATTTTGCTATATGCACCTGGCCAAGGGATATCTTCACCTCCAACATGACTGTTTTTTCTAGTATTTAGGAACTGATGCATTTACCCGTGTTTCTTAAGACTGGTACTTTTCCAGTGTTTGTGTAGCATTTAGCAACAGCTATATCAACTTGTACGTAGATAGTGTTTATAATGAGAAACTATTATTCACGTGTGTTTTTGTTAGTGCTTTGGAAATGTTTCCAGCACAAGAAATCAAACACTGTGACAAATTGAAAACACATATAGCTGACGTATTCCGTACCATAGACGGTGTTGATTTACACGTTCGCAGTAGCACTGTTTTTATGCCACCTCAGCTGCAAAAATTGTCTTTTTCATTTCAATGTCATGTTTGCACCGAACAATATAGTATCGACTTTCGAGGTATGACATCTTACGGTGCGGTAATAAGGTACCATATAAGTACCAGGTAACACACCATATACGTTACTTCCCAGGTGCAGTATAGTACCAGGTAGCGCACCTGTAATATGTAGTAACCAGCTGCTCTTGGGGGGGGGGGGGGAGGGCGAAAACGCTAAAGGGGGGCGAAAACGCTAGTTATCTCGCCCCCCGGGGGGGCGAGATCGCTGGGGGGGCGAGATCGCTGTCACACCGGTCCGTATCGAACGTTTTCGCGTCACAGGTATGACATAAACTTCGTTATAAACTCCGATATACATTTATGTACTGGATAAAGAAATAAAGTAAAAAGTGAAGTGTTCTTAGTCTCGCTAATGATGCCTGTACACTCAGCTTGTACACTTATTAGGCACATTTTACCCTTTTTTATACCAGATTTGTGATTGAATACAGGATCATAGAATAATTCTTTATCTCATATGGAGAGTGCCAACCACATATCAAATTTGATAATATTATCAATAAATTTCTTGATAAGACGAAGACGTTATACCGCTACAAACTTAACTAACAATACGGGCTTCTAAGCGAAGAATAAACGCACCTAGTAATACCGTAGAACCAGCAATATACAATATGATAATCATTGCTGTAAAATTGAAACTGCAAAGATTTTGTAATAAAGTAATTAAAATAGAATAAAGAAATTAGAAAGGCCGACATTTGCTAGAGAGTGCTATTTAAAGCTATCCATATACCAAATTCCACAGCAGTTGACTTTTTCATGACAAAGGAAGCCAAAATGTAGCTATAGATTTTTGGTCAAATGGCAAAAAATCCCAGATTTAACAATTTCTAAGTGATGTACACGATAGGTGTGAATAGAACCCTGTGGGCACATGCCGTACGCATCCTCATGCCAAATGTGAAGTCATTCGGTATTAATACAAATGCGTAGGAGCCAAGACTATATATTGTTAGACTAAAATAGCAAAAAAATCAAATTTCAACAATTTAATGTGATGTGTGTCAAGAAATAAAAATGAAGTACTGTGTACACATGTCTTACACACCTTCACACCAAATGTCAGGTCATTTGGTCTGAATACAAGGGCATAGGAGCCAAAAATATAATTTCTTGTCGAAAATGGCCCCAAATAACTCATTTTTGAAGTGATATGTGCAAAAAAGTGTTGAGGTCATTCAGGGAACATATGTCTAATGCATCTCAGTACCAAATTTCATGTCATTAGGTATGAATATAAGGGCAAAGTAGGCAAAAATATACATTTTTAGTCCAAAATGGCCGAAAACTCCAAAATAACTCAATTTTGAAGTGATGTATGCAAAAAGTGTTGATGGCGTGGGGGGGGGGAGGCTGCATATGTTCAATTTGCCGAATTTCAGATCATTAGGTTGTAATACCAGGGCACATGGGCCCAAAATATATAAATTTGGTCTAAAACTGACCAAAACCCCTAAATATAATGACATCTAAGGCCCATATAAGAAGTGAGAAAAAAGCGTCTAAGATATTTGCTCTTTTTATCTACCTGTCAAAATTTCAGCTCATTTGGCCCAAAAATGAAAAAAAGTTTGATTCATTTGAAGATTTGACAGGAGGAGAAACACGACAAAAACAATATACTGCAATCCATGCTGGTGTATGGATTGAAACATAAAAAGAGTAAATATTTCAATCCATGTGGATTGAAATATACATACAATATATTCACCATACCTGTGGTACCAGCAACTAACTACTTCCGACGGTTCTGAAATCGAGCGTGTAGTAGACTTAAAGTACTTAGGTGGCTATACCAATTCTGAGAAAGATATGGAATGTTGGATTACTCAAGCCTGGAGTTCTTTCCATTCCTTACAAAAGATATGGAAAGCACCCATCAGTAAGCACACAAAAACCAAAGTGTTTAAAGCATGTACTGTATAGTTGTGAGTCATGGACTATGACAGCAGCCCAGAGCAAAAAATTGAATGGTACTTATACGAAAATGTTAAGAAAGGTGTATAATGTTTCATGGAGAGACTGTTTAACCAACAAGCAACTATACGGCCCACTCCCAGCCATTTCATCTGTGGTGAGGCGGCGCCGGCTCACCCTGGCAGGGCATGTGGTTCGTGGGAACGAGCCTGCAGGGAGACTAATGGACTGGCTGCCAGAAGGAAGGCGCAGAGTTGGCCGACCATACATTACCTTAAAGACAATGACAGAAAGAGACATTGGACTGTCAGGGTTTAGTTTAGTGTCTGCCATGAAGGACAGATCATACTGGAAAACTTGTGCTTTGGACTGTGCCTCACCGGTGTAAAACCGGATGAATTATGTATGTATGTATGTACCTGTGGTATGGCTGAAATATAATAACAGATTCATGATTATCATCGTACCAGTAACATTAAACGATAACGTGGACAAACTATACAAGCAGATTAAAGAAAACCTATTATCATTATATAATAGAGCTAGTAGAGGGAGAATGGTGATATCGGGAAACTACAAAGACAACCAAAGAAAAGCAATTTAAAATAAACTCTGCTGAACCATAACACATAATTGGCATAAAATATTACAAAATGATAAACCAGTACAAAACCGAACCATGCAGAAGAACAACTATGATGCAAACATTTCTAAAAGACCGCCGCAGACTTCTACCAAGAACACAGATGGGTCTTCATTCGAAGGCAATATAAACATTTGTTGAGTGTGATTGTTGTTATTAATTATGCATGTAGAATATTTACTTCACTAGCTGTACCTTACAAGCCTTAGATTAGTCTTACTGATATGGTAATGTTGATTGTCTGAAGCTGGCTGTTTGAATATTAATGTTCAACAAGGAGGTTGTTTACTCGTTTTGTTTTTCATGACGCCGTTTGAAACAGATAAGAAGATTCGGTTACATCAAAGTAATTTCTTGGTTCTTTTAGTGAAATAGAAGTAAACAAGAATCAGGTACTCTGTTATATATTTGACCGGGAAACATTCGTCAGGAGCCAAAGTTGATATTCTAGGCTGGCTGGGATTTCGAGCATTACATTTTGTATCATCAATAAAATCAAGTGCATCAATAAAATGCAACAATATACGGAAACAAGGACAGTATTCACTGGTGGGGCGACAATAAGAGCATTTGCGATTTGTTCATGTACCAATTGGTAAATGCGGTAATTTTTCAACTTAGAAAAAAAATATGAACAAATCCAGGGAAATCAAATTGGTGTAACTGATCAAAAACGGAGAAGCTGAGGTGGCGAAAGCTGGTCGGGAACATTCCCCACCCCCATTTTTATGTAGATTCGAGTAAAGTGCACTATCCACCGATCGGGACCTGTCAAGAGATTGATCCTACGGATATTTTCGTAGGTTTGAAAATTTATTTCGAAGTAGTGTTGCTGTTAATCTTACAAATGCAGACATGATCTTTTTTCGGGACGTTTTGGCAGCTTCGGCCGCTTTTATTCAGGCATAATATACTACTTTACACCAAGGGATATCTGAAAATATACTTACCTTACGTCTCTCCAAACTTACCTCTCAAGTTGGACAGAACATCTTCAGTTATCACTTTCTGGGTAAGGCCGTCACGAAGGGCTGTCCTGAGACTTCTTCTTGCAGATCTGCCTCCTCCCAGATGCGAGCTCGGTGTGGCCGTTACGCAACGGAATGGAGAAAACAATTTTTAATTAGTCTAGCTTAGGTGGGCGTGTTGATTCCCTGAAGCTGACGTCATGCTGGTTCGTCGAATGAACGTTACAAATGCGACATCTGTCGAGGGACCAGGCAACTGCAGAGTGTCTCATAGAAGGGGGTAAAAATGGTAGTGATGTCATCATGTGTATGGTTTTCAAAATCATATTTCCTAATATTTTGGCCTAAGCAATCAATATTCTGTAGAACCTCTCGTCTTGATTGGTATTGATACCGAAAAAGCACTTGAAATGAAATACAGCTTCAACAGTTTGTTTGCTGGTGGGGTTATTTTTGTCGAATGTACACTTGACCTAGACTCGGACGTCTTTCTTAAATATGGACTGTCTCTCATCAATACAGGAAGGGCTTGCCATCATTGTATGAAATTGATATTATCAGCTTCTTTTTGTAAGGGGCGTATTTCTTATTCTGTGTTCAGATTTTGCAGATGGGGCTGAAGATTACGCTCAATGACGATATGAAACTGACGACTATGATAGTACTTATTATCATTATTATTGTATTCATTATCATTATTGTTCAGTCATGATTTGTATTAATATTGTTATCAATAGTAGCATTATTTGTTATCATCATTATTATTGTTGTTTCATTGTTATTCATTCATTTCATTTATTTTTTGTTAATTTTCTGTTTGTATGTCACCATATGTACATGTTTCATTTCAATTTATGTATTGCAGGGATCCACTGTGAAACAGTGTAAATTACTGAGTGGACTGCCCTGGGTAAAAATGACGGCAATAAATAAAATAAGTAAATAAATGACATCAAGGACACAGTGTTTTATGATACCATGAAATGCTTTATTTGATATAATACCTTACTCTTACAGAGTAAAGGCACTCATCTTACACAACCAAAGTTTTTCCACCGACGTTTCGGCAGTGTGTGCTGTTTTACAGGTCTTATAGAACCTCAGCTTACCACAATCAATATTTATGACGAGAGGTTTGAGTTATACATATCAGAGATTGTAGATGGGGCAGCATTGTAAGCAGAGATACTTAGTGCTGCGGTACAACGTGAAGCAGTCAGAATTGCACTGAGGAAGGTGGCATACGGTCACTGAAACGTCGGTGGAAAAAAAAAAGCTGTGGTTGTGTTAAAGTGTCTCCGTTCGATGTAACAACCTGATGAAACTATTAACTCTTACAGTTAGCATTTTGGTACAGGATTGCAAAAACAATTATTTTCTTGAATGAATTTGGAGAAAACAAAGAATGATAAACCAGAACAAACGTCTATTTTTTTCAGATTGATACAATTTTCCTGCTAAATATGATAAAAACATTTTTCAACTGATTGTTTATTCATTAGGCTAGTGGTACCTTATACCACTAGTCTTTCTGAGTTCCATATAAAAAGTATCCACAGGTACACCAAATGGCAATAGCAGATACTTGGCATATCATGTTACCTGGATGTCTGACCGTCATCGAAGTATCCACAGGCACTCTTAACCCTCAAGCACCCGACCTTTTTTTGCGACTAAAATGACCGAGTGGGGTCCAAACGCACTCCAAAATGTTTTGTTCATAAAATCTCAGTACCATTTGTTATCGGCGATCATTGTGTATACATTGCTTCGTCAATGTAAGAGGTTTTTTGAGATGTTAAGGTGTTGCTAATTCCAACTCATTATCATAATTCCAACTCATTATCATAATTTATGCAAAAGTTCAGAAGGACCACGTTTTGCACCAAACCTATTCCGACCAGATAGGGGAATTTTGAGGCCCTCAGCAACATTTATGTCGCATAACTCATGAACGGCTAAAGCTAAAGCTACGAAACTTGGTAATTTATCACAAAAAATTGTTCGCAAAAGTTTTTGGTCAATAAAGTAAATTTATCATTTTTGGGGGTTGCCGTGGCAACCATATTCTAACAGGCATATTTTTGCCAAAATTTGACAATTTCAATTTAAACAAGGTTTTCTTGGTAAACTAATCCTGTTTTCTGACAACAATTAAATTCTATGAAATTCAAAGTAATTTTTTCATGACTGAAAATTTTTAATTTATGCTAATTTGATGACGTCATTGGTCAAAATCCTAGATGGTCGCCCTGATTAGGTAAATGACGTCATTATGTCGTCACATTACATGTTTATGACACAAAAATTTTTGTGAGGATGTAAGTTTACATTCCTATTATCGTCTGAAAGTCTGGTAGTCATACTATAAGTGGTTAAGGAGTTAGCCTCCAAAGTTTGTTTTAAAAACTGCACATTTTTGCTGGGGTCCGTTTGGACCCCAGTGGGACTGAACACAAACTTTCTTTATATTTTCCACATTATTGTACCAATCTTTGCAAAAACTTAGGAGAAGGTATAAGACATATTGACTGACAAAGTCACGGAAGGATTTTTCTTCAGATCAAAAATGTTTAAATGGCACTTCAAAATGTGGGCCTGGGGTCCGGGTGTTTGAGGGTTAACTTAATAACATAATATAGCACACAAGTTGTGAAATTACATTATATAACTGTAATGCTACATGAAGAAAACGCATATGTCCATCTGTTACTTCTGTCTTTAAAAGTCCTACTCAAATCTTTTGACCGTCCATTTGATGTGTACAATCAAATGGACAATTACATCTAAAGGTTGACTGTTTTCTTATTTGTCATTCTTCTGGGTTTGTTCTTTATAACATATAACATAGAGGGTTCTAAAACTATGATCATAACGAACGCACTAAATTACGTTGCTACGATCGTAAAAGTTCTGTTGCTATAAGCGTAAACAGGTTAGTTGCTATGAATATTAACAGTTCTGTTCCTATGATTGTGGAACAATTCTATTGATATAATCCTAAACAGTTTGTTGCTTTGGTCCTAAAGAGTTCTGTTGCTATGGAAACAGCCAGTCCTGGCACTACGTGCGAAGATGGACTCCTGAAAACGTTGGTCCGCGGCGGAACTTGCAATGGTCTATAGATCCCTCTCAACAACAAATGTACGGCTCCTAGAAAACCTATAGTACTGTACAGTATTGCACTGCACTGTACATTATAGTACAGAGAACCTATTATATATAGTACTGTCCAATACTGCACTGCACTGTACATTACAGTACTGGAATGTTGACTTCCTACTGTAATCCAAATCATATTACTCCAAAATATCAGTACAATTAGTGTGCCAAACAAATGAACAACAGTGCCACAAAAAAAAAAAAAGAAAACTAGAAAGGCTGAAATTTGCAAATACAGCATCTTTTAGCCATATCCCCGTTCTAAAATAACCCATGTGTGAAAATGGAACAGTGCTTAAGAATAACTTCTACTAATCACACTTTAGCCCATTAATAAATCTTACAAAATTCCCCGTGCAAGAATGGACTCTTCCAATACACTCCATGTAAATTTGCACAATAGACCTGTCCAGAAATACTGTCCTGAAAACATGGTCTTTTGTATAAGAAACTCAGTCTAAACTTGAATTAGAAAAAAAAGGTCCCCGTGCACGAATGGACTTTCAAAAAGGTAAAATAGACCAGTCCCACTACAGCAGCTTTGGTGTTTGTGTTGGTTTCAGTGATGTCCCAAGACTGACTCTGCCATGTATGGTTATGTTATTTCATATCTTCATACTGGTGATCATGGTCACTGGTCATTAAAGCAGCTGTGGTGTTTGGGTTGGATTGAGTGATGGCCTGAGACTGGCCCTGCCCTGTCTGATTGTGTTGTTTGTCTACATCTTCATACTGGTGATCATGACCACTGGTCATTAAAGCAGCTGTGGTGTTTGGGTTGGATTGAGTGATGGCCTGAGACTGGCCCTGCCCTGTCTGATTGTGTTGTTTGTCTACATCTTCATACTGGTGATCATGACCACTGGTCATTAAAGCATCTGTGGTGTTTCGGTTGGATTGAGTGATGGCCTGAGACTGGCTCTTCTCTGTCTGATTGCGTTGTTTGTCTATATCTTCATACTGGTGATCAAGACCACTGGTCATTAAAGCAGCTGTGGTGATTGGGTTGGATTGAGTGATGACCTGAGACTGGCCCTGCCCTGTCCGATTGTGTTGTTTGTCTACATCTTCATACTGGTGATCATGACCACTGGTCATTAAAGCAGCTGTGGTGTTTGGGTTGGACATAATGATGGTCTGAGACTGGCCCCGCCCTGTCCGATTATGTAGTTTGTCTACATCTTCATACTGATGATCATCATCATTGGTCATTAAAGCAGCTGTGGTGTTTGAGGTGGATTGAGTAATGGCCTGACCCTGGCCCTGCCCTGTCTGATTGTGTTGTTTGTCTATATCCCGATACTGGTTATCATGGCCACTGGTCACTACCCTAGCTGTGGCGTTTGGGTTGGACTCTGAGATGGCCGGAAGCTGACCTACGACTTTGTACATAGGACTTTGCATTGAATCAGTCTGACCTGTGCCATACGATGGGTTTCTAGCTTCAATGACAGCCTGAGACTGGCCCTGCCCTGTCTGATTATAGTGTTTGTTTTCATCTTCATACTGGTGATCAAGACCACTGGTCATTAAAGCAGCTGTGGTGTTTGGGTTGGATTCAGTTATGGCCTGAGACTGGCCTGCTGATTTGTACAGGGAACTTTGCATCGAATCAATCTGCCCTGTGCCATACGATGGGTTTCTAGCCTCAATGATAGCCAGAGACTGGCCCTGCCCTGTAAACTGATCATGGTCACGCCCCCCTACAACAACTACGGTGTTTGTGTTGGATTCGGTGGTGGCCTGAGACTGGCCCTGCCCGGTTAGAACCTGACCACTGGTCATTGCTGTAGATGTTTGGTCGTTTGGTAGTGCCCCCACGCCTGCGTACATAGGGTTTGGCTTTAAGGCAGCTAGAATTTCATCATGTGACAGGTTTTCAAATTTCAGAAGTTGAATGTTAGCCTGAGACTGGCCTTGCCTTGTCTGATTGAGTTGTTTGTCTACATCTTCATACTGGTGATCATGACCACTGGTCACTACAGCAGCTGTGGTGTTTAGGTTGGATTGAGTGATGGTCTGAGATTGGCCCTGCCCTGTCTGATTGTGTTGTTTGTCTATATCTTTATACTGGTGATCATGACCACTGGTCATTAAAGCAGCTGTGGTGTTTGGGTTGGATTGAGTGATGGCCTGAGACTGGCCCTGCCCTGTCTGATTGTGTTGTTTGTCTATATCTTCATACTGGTGATCATGACCACTGGTCATTAAAGCAGCTGTGGTGTTTAGGTTGGATTGAGTGATGGTCTGAGATTGGCCCTGTCTTGCCTGGATAATCTTAAGATAACTTAAAGGAATGTTAGAATGCGGGCCTAAAGAAGGATCTGGAGCGGCATTCTCTGTTCTCCTCTTGCACCAGATTGTGAGAATGACGGTGCTGATTAGGGCTATACCAGCTATTGAACCGATGAGAATAGGTATGGGGAAGATGGAAACGGATTCTTTGGAAGTGGTTTGAGGAGCTGAATTCATTGATGTTATTGTATTGCCTTTATCGTTGGTTTCTGGTCTGTCTGAAGTTGTTTGAAGGGGCGAAGTTATTGTTTCACTTGGTTTCACTTGGTGTTTGGGCCTCTTTTTGCCTTCAGGGCCTGTTGCTGAGCCAGCTGTTGTACCATTGTAACAGTTGTTAAAGGTTACATGGAAATCTTTGTGGAAACTGCAGTTTACTATTTTTTCTGGAGTTGTTGCAAGGGGTGAAGTAAGTGTTGCTCCTTTTTTTACTACAGGACGTGTTGTTGAGTCGGCTGTTGTAGCATTGTAATAATTGTTACAGGTTACATGGACATCAACGGGCAGCGCTGATATGGTTGGCTCTGCACATACCAATTCTTTATGATTGACATCTGTAAGCTTTCGTCCCCGTAAGTCGGCGGGTTCGGCACAGGTTATCTGGTCTCTAAAGAAATGAAATTCAGTCGAATCTTGGCTGAAGGGAGCCATCTTACAATCACACTGCCAGGGGTTTCCATTGAGCTCTATGGTCAGACTAGACGGCAACGAGTCAAAAGCGAAAGGGGCAATAGCGGACATCATGTTGTCACTAAGGCCCAAACTTTGGAGTTTGGGTAGATTAACAAATGCACAAGCCTGAATCATCGTTATCTGGTTGTTGAACAGGCGCAAGTCTTGTAGCTGGGGTAGATTTGCAAATGTACCTGCCTGAATCATTGTTATCTGGTTGAAGGCCAGGGCCAACATTTGTAGCTGGGGTAGATTTACAAATGTATTTGCATGAACCATTGTTATTCTGTTCAAGGACATGAAAACCTTTTTGAGATGGGGTAGATGTGCAAATGTACCTGCCTGAATCACTGTTATCTGGTTCAAGGACAGGCGCAACTCTTGTAGCTGGGGTAGATTTGCAAATGTACCTGCATGAATCATTTTCATCTGGTTGCAGATAAGCCACAACGTTCGTAACAGGAGCAGATTTGCAAATGAACCTTCCTTAATCATTGTTATCTGGTTGTTGGACAGGTCCAACACTTGTAGCTGAGGTAGATTTACAAATGTACCTGCCTGAAGCATTGTTATCTGGTTGTTGGACAAAACCAACTTTTGTAGCTGGGCTAGATTTACAAATGCACCAGACTGAATCGTTGATATCAGGTTATGTCTCATATCTAGCTGGTTTAGGAATGTTGGGAGGTTCTGAGGGATGCTGGTGAGACTCTTGTTTTTGCACCAGCAGATCAGAGATGATAAACATCTGCAGTCGGCTTCTGGCATGTTGGGCTCCTTCAGGATGATGAGAAGGAACATCAGCAGGTGTCGCAGTTTTATTCCCATGATGTCTGGTTACCTTAGCAAAACAATATAATCGGCTCTTCTAAACAATTAAAACTATGTGCTAGTATCAACGTTGTTATACACTTTGTTATACACTTAAAATAAAGATAGAAATTGAAAAGTGTTTTTTGTGTAACTAATGATGATGCGCTTAGCTTTTACAGTTATTCGGCATCTTTTTACCCTATTGTATACCAGATTTGTAATTGAATACAATATCATAGAATAATTCTTTATCTCACAGGGACAGTGCCAACCACATATCTAACTTGATAACATTATCTAAAAAAACGCAGCTAGATCGTCACAAACTTAAACGACAATACGGCCTTCTAAGCGATAACACGCTGAGGATTAATTAGCAAAGAACCAGCAATATACATATGATAATCATTGTTGTAAAAATTGAAACTGCAAAGGTTTGGTTATAAAGTTTCTCTTTCTTCTAGCTGAATCCATGTACAAAGGTAAATTAGACCAGCCCCAAAACACTTCCACTAAAACTTGGAATTTTGAATCATCACCCGTCCAAAACTGAATTTAAAAAAACTCCGTGCAAGAATGAACTCTTTCTGTGATATCCCTATGTACAGTGGAGCAGTCAAAAATTCTTCCATATTCATCCCTATACAAAAATGTACTGTTCCATCACTTCCATGGCAACCTTTCCCAGGATTTGACCTCAGTCCTGCCCCACAACATCATCCCACTCCAAACTTTTTAACCCCCCTCTACAAGAATGGACTCTTCCAGAACACCCACATCTATGCAAAACTGACTGGTCTATATGACCCATTTTCTATTTCTAGTGCTTAAGCTACCAATATACAAAATTTCAGATCAGTTGGCTTTTTATGACACAGGAAGCCAAAATATAGACTTTTGATCAAAAATGGCAACAAATCCCAAATTTAACCATTTCTAAGTGATGTACACCATATATAGGTGTGAATATAGCCCCGTGAGCACATATCGTACGCATCTTCATACCAAATTTCAGATTATCTGGTTTTCATACAAAGGCACAGGAGCCAAAACTTAACATTTTTAGTCTAAACATGGCAAAAAAATCCAAAATTTAACAATTCAATGTAATGTATGCCAAAAGTGACAATGACGTACTGTACGCACATGTAATACACACCTTCATGCCAAATTTCAGGTCATTTGGTTTCAATACAAGGGCATAGGAGCCAAAAATATACAATTTAGTTAAAAATGACAAAAATGACGAAAATCCCCAAATAACAATTTTTTTAAGTAATCTATAAAGAAAGTGTTGATAGGATCCTGTGGACATATGTCCAATGCACCTCTGTACCAAACTTCAGGTCATTTGTTTTCAATACAAGGGCATAGGAGCCGAAAATATATATTTTTTAGTAAAAAAAATGACAAAAAAAAACTAAATATAGTGATTTCTAAGGCCTCTATCAAAAAAGTGGAAAACAAAACGTCTAGGGGTATTTTCTATCCCTACCTTCATTCAAAATTTCAGCTCATTGGCCCCTATATCTCACCAAAAGGACCAAAACTACTCATTTTGAAGTAATGTATGCAAAAAGTGTTCAGGCCATTCTGTTTGAATGTATATGTCTGTTACATCCTAGAATGTCGTCTATCCAAAAAGCGCTTTTAGGATAGAAGCGCTTTTAGGATAGACCGGCATCCAAAATGTGCTTCTATCCTAAAAGCGCTTCTGGGATATCCAGAACACGTCGCAAGCGAGGAGCGCATTCTGGATATCCTGAATGCGCTTCTGTCGGAGCACATTCAGGATAAGCCGGCGTGTTTATCCAGAACGTGCACTTGTGGGAGGAGCTTAGTGTCTTAGGAGGCGGAGACTATCTTGTATGTGATTTTTCGTAGTCAACCTGAGGCCGCCATCTTTGTTCTCCCACGAGGTCACTTCCGGGTTTGATTGTGATAGAAAATACTTACACCAAATCAACGTAGTTTGCATAAACCAAATCATTTTTGGGGACTCCGTGGCCCGATCTAACCCTCACATGATTACGTAAACTCTAGGTCCAGCGCTTGCTTTATAAACTGCGTATTTCCATCACGTAGATTACGGCAGGTGTCGCGAGGTCGAACTAAATATGGAAACTTTGGTGTAAACAATCGCCAGAAGTGACCGCTGCCATTTTCTCGTGACGTGTTGACTGCATGGACCCAACACACCGAGTTAGTATCGCTATCTCCGGTTCGAATAGTTCGAAACAAACCCAGAAGCTGAAATTCAGCAAACCATTAACAAAGTCAACCTGCACAGGAGAAGACAGATGTCGGCCGCCTTCGACAGGAGCGCATTCAGGATATCCAGAATGCGCTTCTTCGCTTGCGACGTGTTCTGGATATCCTAGAAGCGCTTTTAGGATAGACGCAGGTTTTGGATGCAGATCTATCCCAAATGTGCTTCTATCCCAAAAGCGCTTCTAGGATATCCAGAATGCGCTCCTTCGCTTGCGACGTATTCTGGATATCCCAGAAGCGCTTTTGGGATAAAGCATATTTTATCCCAGAAGCGCTTTTTAGGATAGACGACAAGATACTTTTCTTGTTAGACGAACATCTGCTTCTATCCCAGAAGCACTTTTGCGATAGAATACAACCTGGGAACTGAATGGCTTGGGGAATTGATCAATGTGCAGCTGGACGTTTTCACTGACTGTCTTCAACTTTTATTATGGTACATTTTGTAATACATTTTACATGGTACATTTTGTAGTACATCTTGGGATGCACTATTGAGAATTGCTTTCTGTGTCTTCCGTGCACAATTAGATTGATGAAAATCATATAGTGAGAATCAAAAGGACAAAATAGTGTTTAATCTGCATGGAATTAAGTTTGATAAATGTCCCATTATCTGTGTACACTGTATGCATATTGTATTCAGCAGTGTATAATTACCTCTGTGCATTAACTTGCAATAAAGATAACTTTCATTAGAAGATTTGTCATCTTTTCTTTTCATATCCATGAAGGAGAAATAAAAGCTACTATACAGTACGACAGGGCTTTGAGAAATTTCATCACTAACTAAAAAGACTGTTGCAGATATATATCATCACATTCAGTACCTCCATGTTTTAATTTCAGAGACAAGATGCCTTGAATAAATGACTCTAAATGGTGGAATTCGCACATCAGCCAGCATTCAGCGCAATTATCGCAAGTAGACTGTCGCGACGTCTCGCGATCGCGAGGTCGAACCAAATATGGAAACAATCACCGCTTGCGGTCCTGTCAATCACCATGATTGACGGCGACAAAGAAGCGCGTCTGGGATATCCAGGATGCGCTCTGGCTTAGGGCGCTTTTAGAATAGAAGCACATTTAGGATGCAGGCTTATCCCAGAAGTGCTTCTATCCTAAAAGCGCTTTTGGGATAGAGCACATTTGGGATAGTACAATGTCCAACGTATCTCTCAGATTTCAGGTCATTAGGTTTGAATAGGTTTTAGTACAAGGGCAAAGTAGCCAAAAATATACATTTTAGTCAAAAATGGCCGAAAACACCAAAATGACTCAATGGCGTCCTGGGGGCATATGTTCAATGCACGTGTGTGCCGAATTTCAGATCATTAGGCTGTAATACCAGGGCACAGGTACCAAAATATATAACGCTAGTTCACCTATATCCGCAGGGTAACCTATATTCGCACAGAGCCCAAAATATATATACATTTGGTCTAAAATAAGGCCCATATAAAAAAAAGTAAAAAAAAAACGTCTGGGGTATTTGCTATTTCTATCTCCCCGCCAAATTTCAGCTCATTTGGCGCAAAAATTAAAAAGTTGAATCCATTTGAAGATTTTGCAGGAGGAGAGGCACGACAAAAACATTGTATGGATTAAAACATAAAAAGACCATATATTTCAATTCATGTATGGATTGAAATAGACTTAGACATAAAAAGACAATATATTTCAATCCATGTATGGATTGAAAGAGACTTAAAATATATTCACCATACCTGTGGTATGCCTGAAATATAATAACAGATTCATGATTATCATCGTACCACTAACATTAAACGATAACGTGGACAAACTATACAAGCAGATTAAAGAAAACCTATTATCATTATATAATAGAGCTAGTAGAGGGAGAATGGTGATATCGGAAAACTACAAAGACAACCAAAAGAAAAGCAATTTAAAATAAACTATGCAGAACCATAACACTGATATGGTGATGTTGATTGTCTGAAGCTGGCTGTTTGAATATCAATGTTCAACAAAAAACAAACAAAACAAGGAGGTTGTTTACTCGTTTTGTTTTTTATGACGCCGTTTGAAGCAGATAAGAAGACTAGGCTACATCAATGTAATTTCTTGGTTCTCTTAGTGAAATAGAAGTAAACAAGAATCAGGTATTCTGTTATATATAGACCGGGAAACGTTCGCCAGGAGCCAAAGTCAATATTCTAGGCTGACTGGGATTTCTAGCATAACATTTTAGATATTAAGTGAATCAATAAAATGAAACAATTAGGAAGCAAGAACAGCATTCGCTGGTGGGGCGACAATATGAGCATTTGTGGTTCGTTCATGTACTAATTGGTAAACGCGATTATTCATACAACTTAGAAAAAAGATAAACAAATCCTGAGAAATCAAATTGGTGTAACTGAATAACAACGGAGAAGCTGAGGTGCCGAAGGCTGGTCGGGAACATGCCCTCCTCCCATTTCTAGATAAATTCGTGTAAAGTGCACTTTCCAACGATCGGGACCTGTCAACGAATTGATCCTATGGATAGTTTCGTCGGTTTGAAAATTTATTTGAAAGTAACGTTGCTGTTCATGTTACAAATGCAGACATGATTTTTTCCGTGACGTTTTGGCAGCTTCCAGCCGCTTTTGTCAGGGCATAAAGAACTGCTTTACACCAGGTGATTTCTGAAAATGCACTTACCTTCCGTTTCTCTAAACTTACCTTTCAAGCTGGACATAATATCCTCAGTTGCCACTTTCTGGGTAAGGCCGTCACAAAGGGCTGTCCTGAGACTTCTTGTTGTAGTTGTGCCTCCTCCCAGATGCGAGCTCGATGAGGCCGTTACGCAACGGAATTGGAGAAAACAATGTCTAATTAGTCTAGCTTAGGTGGGCGTGTTCTTTGCCTGAAGCTGACGTCATGGTGGCACGAAAGTTACAAAGGTGACATCTGTCGAGAGACCAGGCAACTGCAGATTGTCCCTAGAAGGGGTAATAAATGGTAGGAACGACATCTTCCGTATGGTTTTCAAACTCATATTTCCTAACATTTCGGCCTGAGCAATCAATATTCTGTAGAACCTCTCGTCTTCATCGGCAAATCAGTGGAAATTTTGAAATCTGGTCTTGATACCGTAAGAGCAGTCGAAATAAAATTCAGCTCCAACAGCTGTTGGATGTACACTAAGACCTAGACTGGGACGTTTTTTTAGATAATTATTGTCAATACAGAAAGGGCTTGCCGTTACAGCATAGAATTAATATCAACAGCTTCTTTTTATAAGTGGCGTATTTCTTATTCTGTGTTCAGATCTTCCAGGGGCTGAAGATTGCAACATGAGTGTCAGTCTAAGATACAGTAACGCCACTGAAGGTGCCTAGGGCATTAACCAGCGGCCGTTTAGAAGTGAGGTCTCCTGATTTTTTTCCCTGTGGCCTTTTTTGGCGGCGCGTGATGGGAACTTTGGAGAGAACATGTCGTCCAACCTGACAGAGGAGGCGTCGTTCCCAGAGCGTAATGGCGGCCATACTGTGTCTCAGGTTAGACTTGAGTTGTTTTTACTAGTCTCTGGTTTTATTAGTCTCTGATAAAAAAAACTGGTGTCTGATGCCTACAGCCAAATTACCCTATGTATTACTTGGATTCTTTGTCGATTCATATCCGCTTTGTGGTAGTCAATTCAATGAGATCAGGGACACGAAGTGATTCTTATAATACCATGTAATGCTTTATTTGATATAATACCTTTCTCTTACAGAGCATAGACTAGTACTCATCTTACACAACCAAAGTTTTGTCCACTGACGTTTCGGTAGTATGTGCTGTTTTACAGGCCTTATCAAACCTCAGCTTACTACAATCAATACTTATGACGAGAGGTTTGAGTATACATATCAGAGATTCTAAATGGGACAGTAATGTAAGTAGTGATATTTATTGCTGCGGTACAAGGTGAACCAGTCAAAATTGCCCAAATGAAGATGGCAGACGGTTACTGAAACGTCGGTGGAAAAAAATCTGTGGTTGTGTAAAAATATTCTCTTCATTCGATGTAACAACGTGATGAAACTATTAACTCTTACAGTTAGCATTTTGGTACAGGATTCTAAAAACTGTTATTTTAATGAATGAATTTGTAGGTGATAAACAAAGTATGATAAACCAGACCAAAAGTCTATTTTGTTCAGCTCTGTTGTTCAACTATTTTGTTTAGATACTTTTTTGTTGAAAAATATTCTAAAAGGAAACATTTTCCAACTCATTGTTTATTTATTATTGGTGTGCATTAAGGTACCACTAGCCTTTCTGAGCTCCGTATAAAGAAGTATCCACAAGTACTCCAAATGGCAATAGCAGATAGGCGTATCCTATTACCTGTATGTCTAATCGTTATTGACGTATACACAGGCACTCTTAGTAATATAACACAGAAGGCCTAACATTACATCAGAGAATCGTAATGCTACAGGAAGAAAATACATCTGTTACTCTTGTCTCTAAAAGTCCTACTCAAATCTTTTGCCCGTCCTTAATGTGTAATGTATGGGCCTATAGCCGTATATTCTGAACTGCTTTCAAATGCCCTTTAAAGCCTGTCTGTGGTTTGTACAATCTTTACATCTAAAGGTTGTTTTGTTCTTGTGGGTATCGTTCTCCATAACATAATGGGTTCTGATGCTATGATCATAATGATCATAACGAACGTACGAAATTGTACAATATATATATATATATATATATATATATATATATATATATATATATTCATCTCATCTACAAATGGACGGTCCCTCGCAAACCTACAGTACTGTATAATACTGAACATTCGTGAAACGTTAATTGACTTGCAACTGTAATCCAATTGCTTACAAGAACACTGTCCAAACAGCATTGTCATGAAACATTATAGGAAATAAGTTCTACATTTAAAAAAATAACACATGTAAAAGATAGACAAACAACTATTATGTTTAACCAAAATCACACAGCGTGAACACCCTTACTCCACAGTGTTTGCGCTATTACTGACTTCTGTATTCACCAAAAAATGTACTGTATATCCACAAAATGAATAAATACGGTGTATTAAAAACACGCCAAAATATCAGTACAATTAGAGTACCAAAACAACAGTGCACAACAGTGTCAAGAAAGACAATAGAAAATCATTAATCTATAATATACATATAAAAGTTAGAAAACCATTTGAATGTATAACAATGCATCACTTTGTTCTGGATTTGTTCTCTATAACATAAATCTAGAAGTTCTGTTCGTATGATCGTAAAGAAAGTAAAGAATTCTGTTGCTATTTTACATGCAGTAAAGAACGAAAGGAGTTCTGTTGCTTTGAGCCCAAACAATTTCTCTACAATCCTAAAGACTCTGTTACTATTATACATTTTTATGCCCCGTCTTAACTACAAAAACACTGTACAGTACCAGAATGTTAATGACTACCTGCTGTCATCCAATTCCATTTGCTACTGTCTATCCACAAAACACAGCAAAAATGTCAGTACAATTACATTGCCAAAACAGCTGTCAGTTTGGGAATTTTTTTATTTACTTAGGATTCACCGAAAAACAAGGCACCTGGAGCCACTTGAGCGTTTTGAGTTACAATACTGTATTGAGAAGAAAGATTTCTGTTAACCCTTGACTTAAAAAGTTTCAGATTGTACTCCACAGGGAATCAGTTACGTTCGGTAAACAATAATAAAGGTAGGAAAGCAACTGGATTGTCTAACAAAGTCACAAAACTGTACGACCATCACTCCATCGTATGTTTGGGTATTTAGGAAGGACCGCGCTGTTGCATACAGTGTTAGGCCTTGAGAGGCACAATGGTGTTTGATAGGTCTAATTCCTGTTGCTTCCGCCGAAAGAACTGTAAAGTTTTGGGAACATGAAGACCACTGGCGTCCAAAATTCTTCCGAACAACATTGTTATATGTGAGTCTAGTGCGATAGAAAGTGTCTAATTAACCAAAGCTTCCCGAAGGAGTGAATAGAAACCGTCCTTTCCCACGGACCTTTCATGTTTTAGGCGTCAGGTCCTAAAGACTGATCCGCTTTCTAAAGAGTAAATGCTTGCAAAGGCAACTGCTGAATTTGGGTACCAGCTGACTGCGCATAGATGGTCTCATCCTCAGTGATGGCCTGAGACTGGCCCTGCCCTGCCTGATCATGACCACTGACCACTACACTAGCTGTAGTATTTGGGCCGGATTCAGTGATAGTCTGGGACTGGCCCTGCCCTGTCTGATCATGACCACTGGCCATTTCTGTAGATGTTTGGTCTTTTGATAATGCTCCCACCCCTACATACATAGGGTTTGGATCTAAGGCAGCTACCACTTCGTGATGTGACAGGTTTTCAACCTTTAGAGATTGAGCGTTAGCCAGAGACTGGCCTTGCCCTGTCTGATTGTGTTGGTTCATATCTTCATACTGGTGATCATGACCACTTGTCACTACTGCAGCTGTGGTGTTTCTGTTGGATTCAGTTATTTCCTGAGACTGGCCTTGTCCTATCTGACTATGACCGCTGACCATTGCTGCAGATGCTTGGTTCTTTGGTGGTGCTTTCACACATGCATACATGGGATTAGGCTTTAGGGCAGCTAGCACTTCGTCATGTGATAGATTTTCAACTTTCAGAGTTTGGGCGTTAGCCTGAGACTGGCCCTGCCCTGTCTGACTATGACCGCTGACCATTGCTGCAGATGCTTGGTTCTTTGGTGGTGCTTTCACACCTGCATACATGGGATTAGGCTTTAGGGCAGCTAGCACTTCGTTATGTGATAGATTTTCGACTTTCAGAGGCTGGGCGTTAGCCTGAGACTGGCCCTGTCCTATCTGGTCATGTTTTTCTACCTCTTTATACTGGTGATCATGGCCACTGGCCATTAAAGCAGCTACGGTGTTTGGGTCGGATTGAGTTATGGCCTGAGACTGGCCCTTTTCTGTCTGATTAGGTTGTTTGTCTTTATCTTCATACTGGTGATATTGACCATTTTTCATTAAAGTAGCTGTAGTGTTTGGGTTGAATTCATTGACAGCCTGAGACTGACCTACTGCTTTGTACAGGGAACTTTGCATTGAATCAATCAGCCCTGTGCCATACGATGGGTTTCTAGCTTCAATGATAGCCTGAGACTGGCCCTGCCCAGTCTGATTATGTTGGTTCATATCTTCATACGTGTGACCATGATCACTGGTCACTACATCAGCTATTGTGTTTGTGTTGGATTCAGTGATGGACTGAGACTGGCCCTGACTTGTATGATAATCATCATTTGTCACTACAGTACCTGTCATGTTAAGGTTTCTCATAGCAATGTTAGAATTTGGGCCTGAAGAAGGGTCTTGTGGGGGATTCCTGGTCCTCCTCTTGTACCAGATTGTGAGAATGACGGTACCAATCAGGGCAATGCCAGCTATTGAACCACAGAAAGAGCCAATGAGAATAAGTGTGGGGGAATTGGGAACAGATTCATTGGAAATGTCGTTTTCTGGTTCGTCTGAAGTGGTTTGAGGGGTTGAACTTCCTGTAGATCTTGTTCTACCTCTTATGCCTGCAGGACCTACAGTGGAGCCAGCTGTTGTGCCATAGTAACCGTTGTTACAGGTTGCTAGAACATCAACAGGCAGTGCTGATATGGTTGTGTCTGCACATACCAATTCTTCAAGACTGACATCTGTAAGCTTCTGGCCACGAAACAATGCGGGTTGGACACAGATTATTTGATCTTTGAATGAATTCGAAGGAAATTCCGTCGCATCTAGCCTGAAGGGAACCATCTTACAGTCACACTGCCAGGGGTTCCCGACAAGTGTTATGACGAGATCAGATGGCAACAAGCCAAAAGCTAAAGGGGCAATTGCAGACATGTTGTTGTTTATAAGGTACAAACGCTGGAGTTTGGGCAGATTTGCAAACGCACATTCCTGAATCATCGTTATCTGGTTGTTGGACAGCCACAACACTTGTAGCTGGGGTAGACTTACAAATATACCTGCCTGAATCATCGTTATCTGGTTGTCGGACAAGCCTAACATTTGGAGCCTTGGTAGATTTGCAAATGTGCCAGTCTGGATCAGTGTTATCTGGTTGTAGGACAGGTCTAATATTTGGAGCTGGAGTAGACTTGCAAATGTACTAGCCTGGATCATTGTTATCTGGTTGTAGGCAAAGTACAACTGTTGCAGGTTGGGTAGATTTACAAATGCACCGGGCTGAATCTTTGTTATCCGGTTGGAGTGCAGGCGCAACAATTTCAGCCTGGCCAGATTTGCAAATGAACCTTCCTGAATCATTGTTATCTTGTTGGCGGACAGCATGATCTTTTGTAGCTGGGGTAGATATGCAAATGAATCAGGATGAATCTTTGTGATCCGGTTATGATGGAGTCGCAGTATCTCCAGTTTTGGTAGATTTAAAAATGCACCAGGCTCAATCATTGCTATTAGGTTGTTGGATAGGTATAACTTTTGTAGCCGGGGTAGATTTGCAAATGTACCTCCCTGAAGCATGATTATCTTGTTGAAGTACAGCTGTAATTCTTGTAGCCTGGGTAGATTTGCAAATATACCAGGCTGAATCATTGTTATCTGGTTACGTTTCAAATCTAGCTGGGTGAGGGATGTTGGGAGGTTCTGGGGGACGCTGGTGAGGCCCCTCTTGCTGCAGTCGCAGCGTGATGACGGTGCGCAGCTACAGTCAGCTTCTGGCATGTTGGGCTCCTTCAGGATGATGAGAAGGAACATCAGCAGGTGTCGCAGCTCTCTTCCCATGTTGTCTGGTTACCTAAGAAAACAATGCAAATGATTCTCTGTGAAAGTACTTGATACAATGAAATTTTTACAATGTCAATGCCCCAATGCAGTGATTGTTTTTTGTCCTACGCCATCGACCTTGAAGAAGTTATTAGTTTCAGTGAAGGAAACGTTTTAACCTCTTGTAAAACAGGTGTGCCAGGTGTGCTGTTGAATACATAATGATTATCATAGGTTAAGTCCTAACCACATACCAAACACAATCAATAGCTTCTTGCGTCATGCTGCTAAGGCATGGACATTGTTACAAACACAACCTAAAATACAAGCTTCATAGCGAAGGTGATAAATGTAGTAATGAATAACGCTGTACAATCGGTAACGGTATATATATATATATGATCATCATTATAGTTGTCCGTGAAGGACTAAACAGATTGGGTCGTAATCACATTGAAGTTTGGGCAGTCAATTAAAACCCTCAAACACCCGAGTGGGGTCCATTTGGACCCCAGGCGTAAATTTTGAAGTACCATTTGAACATTTTTAATCTGAAGAAAAATTCCTTCCGTGACTTTGTCAGCCAATATCTTCTATACCTTCTCCTAAGTTTTTATGAAGATTGGTACAATACTGTGGAAGCTATAAAGAAATTCCATGATCAGTCCGTCCGGGGTCCAAACGGACCCCAGCAAAAAAGTGCAGCTTTTGAAACAAACTTTTGAGTCTAACTCCCTAACTACTTATCGTATCACCACCAAACGTTTAGAGAATAATAAACATGTAAAACTAAATCCTCATAAAAACTTCTGTGTCATCACCATATTATATGACATTATGACGTCATTTAGCTAATAAGGGCGGCCATCTTGGATTTTGACTAATGACGTCATGAAATTAGCATAAATTATAGATTTTGAATCATCAAAATAGCATTGATTGTCATAGAATTTCTTCGTTGTAAGAAAACAAGCATTGTTTACCAAGAAAACCTTGTTTAAATCGAAATTGGCAAATTTTGGCAAAAATATGCCTGTCATAATTCCGTTGCCATGACAACCCCAAATAATGATAAATTTACTTTATTGACAAAAAATTTTGCTAACAATATTTTGTGATTTATTACCAAGTTTGGTAGATTTATCACTAGCCGTTCATGAGTTATGCGACATAAAGTTTGCTGAGCGCCTCAAAATTCCCCTCACTGGTCAGAATAGGTTTAGTGCAAATGATGGTCCTTCTGATCTTTTGCATAAATTATGATAATGAGGTGGAATTAGCAACACCTTAACATGTCGAAATATTTCTCTTACATTGAAGAAGCAATGTATGTACAATGATCACCGATTGGAATTGGAACTGAGATTTTATGAACAAAACATTTTGGGGTCCGTTTGGACCCCACTCGGTCATTTTAGTCGCAAAAAAGGTCGGGTGCTTGAGGGTTAAGCCATTTGAAGTCTTCCCTCCCCAAATGTTCACAGCGTCGGAAAATTTAGAAAAATACTCAATTTTTAACATAGCAAACCATGAAAAACAATTAACCAATGGCGAAATTTAAAAAGAGTGCTGTTGCTATTATGGATGTACAATAAGTGCTTCACTAACTGTGACTAAACAGCCGTAGATCATTTTCCTACGCAGAGGGGACCAAAGTCGCCTCAACCTCCTCTTGTTTCACCTCTGCTTTCTCAAGCTGCGCCATCATCATCAGTAGAGAACTTCACAAGCGTTTATGGATGCCAGGGACGTGTTAACGGAGCTAGCCTGGTGAAGACTTGTAGCCCTGTACTTCCGGACTACCGTACGTATTTCTCAGTGTTAAGACAGGCGGGGTGGGGGTGTAGTCTGTGATAGCTGGATTTTCCAGCTGTAGCGAGGTCGAGAGCGGAGACACAGGTACAGTCTCCTCCGCAATCGCCTCGCCCTTGGCTAGCTGATTGGCTGGCAAAGGGCATATAAGGGTAAGCTCATGAATATTTATAAGCACGGCGGGCAGTAACCGATGGTGTAGCTTGAGAAAGCAGGGGTGGAACAAGGTGAGTCTTTAGACGTCCTTGGTCTTCTCTGCGTAGGAGAATGCCGTAGATTAGTCTTGCTGATATGGTTATGATTGTCTGTCGCTTGCTGATTGAATACTTACATTAAACATACCTTCTTCCCACGTACAATCAAAGAATGCAACAACCTCCCGGCAGGGGTAGCACTAGCGCCATCCCTGTCAGCAGTTAAATGAAATGTCTAATCCCCTCGGTTTGCGCAGTAGACTCATCCGTGTAAGTTAAGGCTGCAGAATCCTCAGCACGATGAGGGCGGCAGCCCAACCGAAAGAAGAGAAGAAGAAGGTTGTTCACACGTTTTGCTTTTTACCGACAATTTCATAACGCCGTTCAGACCAGATTACAAGGTTAGGTTACATCTATCTAATTCCTTGGTCTTCAGAATTTGCAGGATCATAAAGAAGTGGGCGGGTGAAATGTATGAATGAACGAATGTTTTTTTTTTATCAATATCATGATCAGGCAAAAAGTATATAGCAGCCACAGGCTGACTTGCATACCTTTACACTTAAAATTCCTAAATAGCCCAAACATAGCAGTAAACAGGGAACAGGCATCTATCAGGAGCTAATTTCAACATTCTAGCATGCTTAATATGTCGAGCATTAGATTACAGACTTTGATATATCAATGAATAGGAAAACTGAAGCAATTAAGAAGACAACAAATTTCTTCACTGTTGGTTCGGGTGTTGGTCCATGCTAAGTTTAACATTCCCCTCTTGCTGCGCGATAATTCAAACCATATCGAACGTTCAGGAAGCTATAGGGTTACAAAGGATGGACTGAACTGCACCCATTTTTTGAGTGTCCTTACGAGACCCGTCGAGGGTTTGATCCCGTCAATTACAAGCTCCATCGGTTTGGTAAGTTATTTGGAAGCCATGTTGATGTGCATGTTACAACGTACAACGGATGCCATGATCTTTCTCTGCGACGTTTTGGAAGCGTCAAGGGCACAATGAGCTACGTTTCACCAGGTGATTTGAATTCTTAAAACGTACTTACCTTAAGTTAAGTTTCTCTAAACTTACATCTTAACCGGTCAGAAAATCTTCAGATGAGTTGTCACTTTCTGGGTAAGGATGTCACGAATGATGTCCTCAGTCTTCTTGTTGCAGCTCTTCCTCCCAGATGCGAGCTCGGTGTGGCTGATACGCAGCGGAGTGGGGAAACAATGTTTTTTTTTAATGAGCTTAGGTGTGGGCGTGGTGATTGTCTGAAGCTGACATCATGGTAGTACGATGGTGCTCGGATGAACATTACAATCAATCAATCATTTCAATGAAAACAGAATTGCAGTGGATGTCATTTGAAGACAGACTTTGCATGAGAAACAGTCATGCCTTGAAGTACCAGAGTTACCAACCTAGGGTTGTTATGTTCCAAAATTCGTACTTTCCCAGTACTATCGCAGAGTGGTTCGGAATTTACAGTAGTACACCAAGTACAGTAGGGGTATCTTCTTCGGATAGCTTTAAAGAACGCTTGCAGATAGAAGGTGCAAAAGTTAGGTGTGACGGGTCGTTCAGTGTAATATAACCAGCTGCTGCCGCGCCGCGCGCCTGCGAAGCTGGTGTGTTACGCCGAAGGGCGGTTATGCCGGCTATATAGATACAGATACAGAAGCTGGTGTGTTACGCCGAAGGGCAGTTATGCCGGCTATATAGATACAGATACAGAAGCTGGTGTGTTACGCCGAAGGGCGGTTATACCGGCTATATAGATACAGATTCTGAAGCTGGTGTGTTACACCGAAGGCCGGTTATACTGGCTATATAGATACAGATACAGAAGCTGGTGTTTTACACCGAAGGGCGGTTATACTGGCTATATAGATACAGATACAGAAGCTGGTGTGTTACACCGAAGGGCGGTTATGCCGGCTATATAGATACAGATAGATAGATAGAATCGTACCGTCTGCCAAACAAAAATATAAGCATTCATTTACTAAATGGCAGTCGCTTCAAGCTGCCATTAGGCACAAGGGATTACTTTTAACCAGATGATTGAAGTGATGAAAATATGCTCACTAGAAGACCTGGAACATTTGACGGAGCCGAATAATTTTTTTTCCGTTACTTTTTGGCAGCTTCCAGCTGCTATCATTACAAGATGATAAACTACTGTCCATCAGGTGATTTATGGAAACCTATCTTACGTTTATCCAAACTTACCTCTCAAGCTGGTATGAATATCTTCTGTTGCCACTTTCAGGGTAAGAAAGTCATGAAGGGCTGTCGGTCCTGGCGTTCTTCCTCCCAGATGCGAGCTCGGTGTGGCCGTTATGCAGCGGAGCGGGGAAAACAATGTTTGATTAGTCTAACTGACGTAGGCGTGGGGATTGTCTGAAGCTGACGTCACGGTGGTACGCTGGTCCGCGAATGGACAATACGATCGCACTCACGAACTCACGATCGCACCGTCTGTAACAAAACGGCCAACTACTAGTGGCTCTTAAAAGGGGGAATGAAAAATTGTCATGTCATCATCCATTTGGTTTAAAATTTCATGAAATGCACTAATAATTTTCAGTAGCATGTGTATGTGTATGTGTATGTGTATGTGTATGTGTATGTGTATGTGTATGTGTATGTGTATGTGTATGTGTATGTGTATGTGTATGTGTATGTATGTGTATGTGTACGTGTACGTGTATGTGTATGTCTATGTGTATGTGTATGTGTACGTGGGTCGTTTCCGTCGGGTTTGATTTTGGTTAACCCTTGTATTTGAACTTGATACTGCAGGTTGCCTCTTGTGTTGTTTATTTACTCTCCAAGCAGAGGTTGAATTGTGCAGATTTAGTAGCCGTGTACTTTTCCGACTACTACTATATCTGCGCGACTCAACCTATGCTTGGAGAGTATTGTTTATTAGTATTTTCTGTTTCACGTTATTACAAATTGGATTCCTACGCCTTGTTGACTACCAGATATGCTGTGGTCAATTAAACTAGGTCCCAGACTCCAGGCACCGCTTTTCCTCATAAAATCATACTGTTTTATTCGTTAAAAATCTTGACAGCATTCGATACAGAAGTTTCAACTGGTTTCTCGTCATGCATGTATTAAGAGAAACAAACTAGGAACAAGCGATAACGAACGTCTATTTTGCTCTGCTTGATATATTGTCCCATGCCTCATGGAGTAGAAATAAAACATTGTTTTCAACTACATGATGCCTTATTGATTTTTGATGCCCAAACGACAATACTAGCCTTTCTGAGTTCCATATGAATAAATATAAGTACTCTTAATAACATTCATTATGGACGTTCTAAAATTGCACAATAAACTGACAATCATGCCACATAAAGGAAAACACTCCTGTTACTTCTGTCTCTGAAAGTCCTACTCAATTCTTTTGACCGGGCTGCTTAGTTTCTGCTATCATTGTAAACAGCTATTATCCTGAACACCCTTTTTGCTATCATCGTAAACATTTCTGCTGCTTTGACCCTCAAGATCTCTGTTGCTATGATACTTATTAACATAAAACATCCAATACATGCAAGATCAAAACATTCGTTGTTTCGGTAGCTGTTCCGAAACTGGTCAGGAACTGATGGTGACGGTTGAGATAGCAGAGTACAGACAAGAGGCGGTTTGCTTGTGCCGTTGGATGTCTTAGGGGAATGCTAAAGAAGAAGCAGGCATCTGCCAGGAGCCCAAGACAGCATTTTAGGCTTTTTGACATTATAGCAATACAGCATCTTAAATTTTATGTGCTTCAATAAATAGGAAAACGGACAGGTTAGGCCATAGGAAGACACGTACGGTATTCACTGGTGATGCCAAAATAGAGCATTTAGCCTAAATTGCAAAAGTAGGTATTTCTTCTCAATTTTTTTTTCAACTCAACAAGAATAATGAGCCAATTCAAAGAAATTGAGCCAATTAAAAAAAATTAAATTGGCGTAATCTATCTTATAGGAGTCGCTGAAGTTACGAGGGCTGGTCGTAAACATGGCTTTCTTACATTTTCAAAAGTCAGATATTCGCACAAAGAGCCCTTTCTAATGAACGGGACTTGTCAAGGATTTGACCCTACAAATTCTTTGGAAGTATTGCTGCTGTTCATTTAACAAAGGCAGCAATCATCTCTTTTAGTTGCGTTAATAGGGGCATAATGATTTTTACCAAATGATCCATTACTTGAAATATACTAACTTACCTTTCGATTCTATACACTTACTTTTCAAGCTGGACGGACTATTTTCAGTCGGCACTCTCTAGGTAAGGAAGTCACGAAGGGCTGTCCACAGTCTGCTTGGTGCAGTTGTGCCCCTCAAATCGGAGCTGGGTGTGGCTGCTCCACAGCGGAGTGGGGAAAACAATGTTTGATTAGTCTTACTTACGTGGGCGTGTTGATTGCTTGAAGGTGACGTCACGGTGGCACGTAGCTGCTCAAATGAACCTTACAAACGCGCCATCTGTCGAGAAACCAGACAACTGCAGAGCGTCCGGGTCAATGAATGACTTTGATGACATCAGCCAAATGGTTTTCAAACACATATTTCATGACTTTTGGGCCTATTAAGCAAACGGTTTTAAGGGGTTTTTGCCTGCTTTCCTTCAGAGATACGGTATCATAATTGATGGTCTGTTCCTATAAACACCGAATGAACGACCGAGCGTATCATTTCTATGGAAACCAGGCCGTGACTACTTTTTATGGCTCATTTGCTCACTTCGGAGTTACGGTTTGTTTGTTCGTTTGGCCTTTTTATTATTTGTTGGTCTGGCCAGACTGTTGCACTCCCTGCCTTCCGAACCCCCTTACTAGCCTCCATAGAAGCCAGGATTTTTCTCGGCGACGTTTTGGCAGCTCCCAGCTGCCTTCATTGTGGCTTAATGAAGTCAATTTTCAGCTGTGGATTCTATTTCTGAAAAAGAAAGTCACCTTTCGTTTCTAAAAAATTACCGCCAAGTTGGTCAGGATATCTCCAGTCTCCACTTTCTGCAGCTGGGTCCAGCAGGCACGATGGGCTGTCCTCAGTCTCCCGGTTTGATGGGCTGTCCTCAGTGGGCTGTCTTCAGTCTTCCGTCCCATGGGCTGTCCTCAATCTTCCGTCCCGATGGGCTGTCCTCAGCCTTCCGCCCCGATGGGCTGTCCTCAGCCTTCCGTCCCATGGGCTGTCCTCAGCCTTCCGTCCCGATGGGCTGTCCTCAGTCTTCCGTCCCGATGGGCTGTCCTCAGCCTTCCGGCCCGATGGGCTGTCCTCAGCCTTCCGTCCCGATGGGCTGTCCTCAGTGGGCTGTCCTCAGTCTTCCGTCCCATGGGCTTTCCTTAGCCTTCCGTCCCGATGGGCTGTCCTGAGTCTTCCGTCCCGATAGGCTGTCCTCAGCCTTCCGGCCCGATGGGCTGTCCTCAGCCTTCCGGCCCGATGGGCTGTCCTCAGTCTTCCGGCCCGATTGACTGTCCTCAGCCTTCCGTCCCGATGGGCTGTCCTCAGTCTTCCGTCCCGATGGGCTGTCCTCAGTCTTCCGTCCCGATGGGCTGTCCTCAGTCTTCCGTCCCGATGGGCTGTCCTCAGCCTTCCGTCCCGATGGGCTGTCCTCAGTCTTCCGTCCCGATGGGCTGTCCTCAGCCTTCCGTCCCGATGGGCTGTCCTCAGTCTTCCGTCCCGATGGGCTGTCCTCAGTCGTCCGTCCCGATGGGCTGTCCTCAGTCTTCCGTCCCGATGGACTGTCCTCAGTCTTCCGTCCCGATGGGCTGTCCCCAGTCTTCTGTCCCGATAGGCTGTCCTCAGTCTTCCGTCCCGATGGGCTGTCCTGAGTCTTCCGTCCCGATGGGCTGTCCTGAGTCTTCCGTCCCGATGGGCTGTCCTGAGTCTTCCGTCCCGATGGGCTGTCCTGAGTCTTCCGGCCCGATGGGCTCCCAGTCTTCTGTCCCGATGGGCTGTCCTCAGCCTTCCGTCCCGATGGGCTGTCCTCAGTCTTCCGTCCCGATGGGCTGTCCTGAGTCTTCCGTCCCGATGGGCTGTCCTCAGTCTTCCGTCCCGATGGGCTGTCCTGAGTCTTCCATCCCGATGGGCTGTCCTCAGTCGTCCGTCCCGGTGGGCTGTCCTCAGTCTTCCGTCCCGATGGGCTGTCCTGAGTCTTCCGGCCCGATGGGCTGTCCTTAGTCTTCCGTCCCGATGGGCTGTCCTCAGTCTTCCGGCCCGATGGGCTCCCAGTCTTCCGTCCCGATGGGCTGTCCTCAGTCTTCCGTCCCGATGGGCTGTCCCCAGTCTTCCGTCCCGATGGGCTGTCCCCAGTCTTCCGTCCCGATGGGCTGTCCTCAGTCGTCCGTCCCGATGGGCTGTCCTCAGTCTTCCGGCCCGATGGGCTGTCCTGAGTCTTCCGGCCCGATGGGCTGTCCTCAGTCTTCCGTCCCGATGGGCTGCCCTCAATCTTCCGTCCCGATGGGCTGTCCTCAGTCGTCCGTCCCAGGTGCGAGCTCGGGGTGGCCGTTACGGAGACAAGTGGGGAAAACAACGTTTTATTAGTCTTGATTGTCTGAAGCTGACGTCAAGGGTCGCAAGAAGGTGCTCGAATCAACCTCACAATCGCGCCATCTGTCGAAATAGAAGCCAACTGCAGGGCGTCTCTTGGAAGGGACAGTAACTGATTGTTGTGACGTCCTCAATATGGACTTCATCTTCATTTCATAACCTTTTAGCACGAGGAGTAATTATTTTGTCAATCCGTCTGTTTGTCTGTCATGCAGGATAACAATAGGCGTGAAACGATTCATATTGAAATGATTGGCATGTCACTACGAGGATATGTTCAAATTTCTTTCATCTCTGGTACATCTATCAAATCCCAGGCGGAGATATCGTTGGTGTTTCAAACAAATTCTTTGACAAATAAAGCTGTTTGATCGCAGCAAACCGCACAGGCCCGTTATATTAGGAAGAAAGCTGCATTATGGATGTAATTTGTTGACTAGACCCGCGACGTGACGTAATACGTAAGCAGGGAGACATCAGACTTGACACCCCGCGCCATGGCAGGAGCGGGGCGGGCCTGGCTGCTGCTCGGCATGCTAGTGGTCCACTTCCTGGCCATGACGGTGGGAAACAAACCCGCGACCACGGGCGGTGTGGTGGCGGGAAACAAACCTAGGACTATGGGGCGGAACCTGGTGACGTCATGTTCTGTGGGAAACCGGTATGTTGTCGTTTTTTCACACCACTGTGTATCAGCATGTGATATATATAGAATACAACACAGTGTATTCCTTATCACCCGAGGAACCAGCCCCCGCGGGGAGAATCGCTCGAAGGCCGGAGAGTGATCCGACCCGCGGAAGGGCTGGGACCGAGGGTGATGCGGAACAACACACTGTTATGTGTTGTATTTTACTTATGTCATACCCACCAGACAAAAACATATTTCGGTGCGAAATGCGTCAGGAGTTGAGAAAATTTGGTGCCCACGAACAAAAATTGCTTCAACAGCAATTTTCCAACGTCCGAATCAGGTATTCAAATTTTCGACCTGCAAGACATTAGTCTCATTACTATTGTTTTTTATTTATTTCATTTATTTGTTTGTAATTTTCTGTTTGCATGTTACAACGCATATGTACATGTTTAGATTGACGTAATGCAGGGCTCCATGGCACTGGAAAGCAGTAAAGACCACTGAGTTGGATTACCCTGGGTAACAATGACGGAAACAAATAAAAGACTGGATTTGGGCGGTTGCAAATTTGGCTAAGGCCAATCTTTGTGTGTCAACTTTATACCTGAAGTTTTAGATAGATTAGATATGGGCAATTAAGATGTGAATAAGATGAAGTGAATATTGAATGAAAATATATAAGAAGTTTTCTTTGTAACGATTGTTATCTTTCCTATAGGGGTTGGATGTACACCTTCGATCCACCTGTCGAATTTCCCTCTCTGACACACCTGCAGCAACACCTGGCCAAGGTGGGACACCTGGAGGAAGACCTTCAGCTGCGCTCAAATGGGCGCCTACTAGAGCACCTGGGGCGGATCATCGAACACCTGGCGAGCAAGGGTTAGTTGAGTGTTTTGCTTTGGAGTCCTTAGGTCCTGAATTCGATCCCCGGCTAAGTCACACGGCCGCGTGGCGCGTTAGACACACCCGATCACTTTATAAGCAACTCTCAGTCCGGACAGTTCTTGGATGGGAGACCACCCAAGGACGACCGGATGCTGCAGCCCTAAGGGACGTAAAACGAGGGTCCCGTGTTCGGCGAGGTGCCTCGGCCACATTTATCAGCCTCATTACCCAAATATTGGGTACCTACGGGCTGCAAATACACCGGATATCAAAGACGTTACATATGGTGCATGCTGCTTTCTATATGCTTAGCACTCAAAATGTGTTAAATATTATCTTATGATAGTTGAACACACAGACTACGGCCTATGCACTAGCGGCCTCGTGCTGTGATTGTACGTGATTGTACGAAAGTGGTCCAGGGCTACTGAAACGGGGATGAAGTAAAGATGTACTATCCGGTTTGGGACTTTAACTTTAACTAAAAATTCCTGACTTTGCCATCATTTTTTGAGATCGACTGAAAACCAAAAAAAATAATTTGCGATGTATCATTTTGAAAAAAATACTTATAACTAAATGCTTCCTATACAACAAATACCAATTACTTAATTTAGCAACTGAATATGGTGAGACTGAATTGGATACCACCTGAAATATCGTAACGGTTTTAAAATCATATAACATTGCTTAAGTAACTGTTCTTGTGTATATTATTATCTGGATGTCTAACCTTTACGACGCATCTTCTACATTTCAGATTGTTCAGACATTCTGCGTGCGTCCAACGGGACGGCTCAGAGCGGCATCTACACTGTCCGACCTGACCCCACTGACCTCCCTGACCTCAGCCTGAACCCTGACCCCGCTGACCTCCCTGACCACACCATGTCCCCTGACCCCGGCATGCCCCCTGACCCCAGCATGCCCCCTAACCCCAGCACGGACCCGTCCATCCGCGTGTTCTGCCGCATGGAGGCCGGGCAGGGCTGGACAGTGCTGCAGGTGGGACAGTTTGTTACTTCACTTGGACGATTTTTTATCATGAGATGTTTGGTGCCGTTACAGTCAAACCCGGTTGGGTCTTGGGGCGTAACAGCGGGTTGTTATGCCTAGAGGTCCTGGGTTCAAATTATGACATCAAGCTGTGCCATTTTTGTATTTTCAAATTATTTAGTTAATCTTTCACTGTTTTTCCTACATGCACGCAACTAAGCTTTTACATATAATTTCCATGATTGTCCGTTCCCACAGCGTCGCCAGGACGGCTCCGAGGACTTCTACCGCTCCTGGACGGACTACAGGCGCGGCTTCGGCAACCTGAGCTCCGAGTTCTGGCTCGGGAACGACTTCATCCACCGCCTCACCAACCAGGGCAGGTGATTAACTTCAGCACAATGTTTGCGCGCAGGTGTGTGTGTGTGTGTGTGTGTGTGTGTGTGTGTGTGTGTGTGTGTGTGTGTGTGTGTGTGTGACAGTGTGTGTGTGTGCGTGTGTGTGTGTGTGTGCGTATGTGTTTGTTGCTGTCTGAGTATAGATCTGCGCATGAGTGTGTATAGATCTGCGCATGTGTGTGTGTATGTGTGTGTGTGTGTGTGTGTGTGTGTGTGTGTGTGTGTGTGTGTGTGATGTACTTAATAGGGGTGAAAAGGCTGCCATTTTGTTATGGTTGATTATTGACAAATTTTTGGAAATGAAATTTTGAAAATTATAATTTCAGATCCAAGCTGCGGATAGACCTGGTTATGTTTGGCGGGGAAGCCAGCTATGCGGAGTACCAGAACTTCTCTGTGGCTGACGAGAGCTCGGGGTACCGGCTGACGGCAGGTTTGTTTATTTGTTTGTTTGTGTGTTACACACATCGCCTAATGGCGCTTTGAAATTTAGCCTCCATAGCAGGCTCTTTGAGGCCTTTTTGGGGGCTCATAATACACTTTTGCTGGCCATTTCTATTTGTACTGGGTCGCTTATGGCTGGCCTTTTCTGAAAAGCAATCAGCGACCCAGTACAAATAGAAATGGCAAGCAGAAGTGTATTATGAGCCCCAAAAAGGCCCAGAGAGCCTGATATGGAGTCTATTTGAAATGTGCCTTAGGGAAAAACGCAAACAAGATTCACATACATAAACTCAGTCAGTGTTACAACTTTGACTGACTTGATGTTGTCAAAGTTGTTTTGTTTTGTTATTCGTTCGTTAGAGTGCTTTATTTACTTTATGTAAGTGTTTGTTTGCTTATTCCTTATAGATTAATACATGTTATAGCTTAATTTAACTGTATGCCGGAGGTGCTGGCCTTGTAAAGGATGTAACAGTCTGTCACCCACATCTCTCATATCTCATTTAATAGATAAATAAAAAGTTTTAAGAAACGTCACACTAATTGACACAAAACCGAAGTAACTTTACATCAACAACATCATACTACCAGATTAGCGAAACAATGGTGCAACCTTAACATAATGTAATTTTATTGAAATACTTAAACTGTAATATCCAACACAAAACTTTGACTCACCAAATTTTTCGACTGAACAGCACCAGTCTTTGTCAAGGAACAAACAATTGAGTCCAATTTTTGTATTGGATATTACAGTTTAACTATTTCAATAATGACTTCTACCAACACAGATGACATTTAAAGTTAATAATGTAATTTTGAACAGAATAGACTGAGATCAGGGTTGAATCTGCATATCAATGCTGCCAAGCACGTAAAGTTGTTTGAATTCTGGCTCCTTTCAGGTACGTACAGCGGAATTGCCGGGGACGCCCTCCAGCACAGCCGGGACCAGAAGTTCAGCACCAGGGACAGGGACACCGCGATGCGCGCCGTGGAGAGGTTCCGGGGAGCGGGGTGGTTCTTCAACACGCACTTCCCCAGCCTGAACGGCGTGTACTACACACCGCTAACACCGGGGGATGGGCTGACGTGGATGTGCAAAATCAAGTGGTGCAATGGCCGTAAGGAAGATGGGCTCATCAAGTTTGTGGAGATGAAAATCACTAAAACACCATAAATGGTTCCTGTACAGTACCGTGACAATCATTTAAGTACAGGTCCAAAATATCAACGTACCGCCAGTGTACCTGAATTACCTTCAAGTATGTGACGTTTTAGCTGAGAGAAACATGTCAATTATTCAGGTACGGACCTGTACCTTAACGTCTGTACCAGTAGCTGTACCTGCGCCTGTGCCTGAGGTTAGCCTTAAGTACGCAACACTACCCATGCTATTCCTGTATCATCTATTTTAGTGCAAAGTGTTTGGGGAATTTCTACCACCCTGTAGACTTTAGGCACTTAACCTGACTTTGCTTTTTGTTAGTAAGACATCTATGGCCCTGCTGCCTAACACCACAAACAATACAGATTTGCTGAAGGTTAATCATTCTATAATATGATATAAACTTGATAATCTGTGGTTATTTGATGGGATCTTTATGTCTCTGATTCTGACTATCTCAACGCAAAGTTTCATTGATAATTGCCGTATCCCCCATTGTGGCAACGGATTATGACTTTATGGTTTTGCCAAACGTTTGTGATGTGTGTTTTTACGTATTAAGTATAACTTTGTATCAAGTTGACAGGATGGAATATGACTAATAAATGTCAGGCATACAGACGCCTTGGCAATGTGTGCAAAAGATGTGTTGATCTCATTTGAGTGGGACTAGCGGCTTGCCACAGAACTGCAGCTCAACGTCCAGTTTTGATATCTCATCTAGTCTATAATACACGTACAGGTAGTTAGTTATACAGGGTACAGTTGGGGCCAAACGTTACAAGACAAATGGGTCACAGAAAATACCTGATGCATCTTAGGAGACAAAACGGGCTGTTCACAACATCCATCACCCTTTCCATTGTAACATGAGCTTTGTCCAGCTGTTATAGATAACAGCCTTGTGTGTTACGTGTTATCCTCTCAATCCACGGGCCGGGGGTTCACCTGCCGTGTTTCAGCAATCAGTTTGATTTTCATATTAGAAAAAAGGCCTATTGAGAGTAGATATCCCAATTTCCCTCCCACCATGAGTGTTGGCGTGTTCTTTTTTTCTTCGTTTTTTTATTTACTTAAGATTCACCGCATAACAAGGCTCATGGAGCCACTCAAGCGTTTTGGGTTACAACAATGGATTGTGAAGAATGATGTCTGTTAACCCTTGACTTAAACCGTTTCAGATTGTACCCCCCAGGGAAGCACGTCCTGCTACATTTCACACCTCCATCATCAAACTGCGTACTGGGACCATTATTAGTCTGCATAGTCTCCGGGTTCTCATTATTATAACATAATAGTAAAAGGTCTTATTTTTTCCGCTGCGTGCGGCCCTCACATTCCTCAGTTAATGAGAAGCTGTTTGCTCTCTGCAGGATGTGATGTATTCTTTGAGGTTTTATTCATAACGTAAATTGGTCTGTTAGGTGCCTGCTTTGTAGGCCTTATCAAAGCTCCGAGTGTTCCTGGACAAAATAAAACCAGTGCTAAACTCAACATGACCCCCCTTAAAGATTGCATAAGGACAATAACAAGAAGCAAAAACATGATATGAATATTACATTTCACTCCATACCATACCTAGGGTTACAATGGTGGAGTGAAATAAATTGTATCTTAAGATTTAAGATTCTAACTTATCCCACATCAATAAGTTACTTGGTCCTCAGATTTTAATCGTAAATCGAAATAAGCATAAATCAGTATAAAAACAGAGTCTGAGTGAAAGTCTGCATCTTTTCTATATAATGATGATGATGATGATGATGAATGGTTCATTAGGGTAAAAAATCTCTCACAGCCTGTTTGGCTGAATTGCGGATTTCATACAAATAATTGTTTTCCAGCCAGAACTAATTCTGGAAACATTAAACATCTATATCATCAATTATATATCAAACATTAAAATAACGTTAAAAATTCTGACATGATAAAACCAAATCAAGTGCGTGTAACAACAATTCAAATCGCAACAGATATCTTTAGAGACAAAGTCATTAAGCATTTAAAAGTCGCACAACGTAGGGTATCGGCCAGTTTCTTACCCTGTCAGTCCTACATTTCACATGTCGATATTTGTCACAGTTTCTTGTGGATCTGTTGTGATAGTGAATATATATATACCACAGCACAAGTCCTGACTACATCTTGTGACCTTATCCCAATTTAAGCAAATGATAGATATTACCCAACACCATTGTATAATATATAATCCTTTTCATGTTTCTTACAAATAGACCACTGTGGGCAAGGCATTGCAATAAACTTATCATACTCAATACATCATGAGCATAGAATATCATACGAAGGTTACAAGGCACTTTATTATATCATAATTAGCCACCTTACTCTAATGTTTTCTAAAAATAAACAAGGACAGCTACTGTAGATTCCCTCTATTTGTCTTTCTTTCAAACTTTACACCTGCACCTAGAAAGAAAATATTACTTCCACTAAAATTATAACTTTGATTAAAAACTCTGTTTTTTTCTGCAAAATGTTACAATAAAAACAAAGTATCATATGAAAAGTGCATTTCATGCAATATCTATTTCTGGGTATAAAATGATAAATATTTACATTGTTAATTCATATGTTAAATTAATATATTTATTTTTTTAATAACATCTAGATTACTTTGTAACACTCAGTATCAGGGCATAGCTTTGCGAAACAAGGCACAACTTTGAAAGTTTGGGAGAAACATTTGAAGGAGAGTTTGTACAACCATTATCTAACAGCTGCCCCCCGGTCCCTTTTCTATCAGACTTCCATGGCCAGGGCACTGATGATCTCATGCTACATGTCCCTCCTGTATAGTGAGCTGGCATAATAGCTGGGCCCCCATTGCTGTTCTATCAGTACTTTTATGGCCATGGCTCTGATGATCTCACACTACTTGTCCCTCTATGGACAGCCTTTCAATGCAACATTAGATTTCCTCAGCTTACACTGAGTTATACTGTTCATTTATCAGTCTCAAAGTCCTCCTACAGCAACAGTTGATTCCCCCGGATGGCTAAGCTATAGAGCTCTTGATGGAAACTGTTTCCCTCCCCACAGTCTACAATCTTCAAAACGAATGTTTACCGCCATCACATAGCACAATAATTTCCATTATCTATCAACTTAGTTCATTGCCTAGACGTGGTCAAATGGCCTTGCATTGAACAAGCCTGTTAGAGACAAATAGAGTCCAATATGAAGAAGACGTTCCATCTAGTTGGTCTTGCCAAAAGCAGTGGGAAGGTCGGAGTAGATCTTGCTGGCAAAGTTCTTGAGATGTTCCTCGGCCGTCATGGGAGGGTACTTGTCTGATCCGTCCAGACAGGTCAGGAGGGCGTCGTCATCAGGGTGCACGAAAAACGGGATGGACCTACGGCGTGAAAGAGAGCGCCACCTGGGTTTAGTAGGTGGTACTACAGCAGAACATCATCAAGGTGGACAAAAAAATGGGATGGATCTACAGGGGAAAACAGCGCCATCTAGGTTTAGTAGGCAGTACTGCAGCAGGGCATCATCAGGATAGACAAAAACGAGATGGATCTACAGGGAGAAAATGACGCCATATAGTTTTAACACACAGAACTACAGCAGGGCAGCAACAGACATACAGGGAAAATCAGCGCCACCTAGCTTTAACAGGCAGTATTACATTTTTGTACATTGCACAGTCCTTTCAACATTAACCTTGTGACAGGTGATTGGCAGACAAAGGACTGGAAGGGAGGGAAACCTCATGGCGAAATAAAACTGTGAAATGCACACAATTTTCCTTTGAAGTGGAGTGACGCCCGCCAATTTACATGGACAGTGATCAGGACACACCAACTGTATTTAAGTGTGTCAATGTGCCAATTCTACCCAACAGCAGTAAATCTTTAAACCTAAGACTATTACCGTAAGCACATGAGTACATTTCAATGCTATACTGCACATAGCTTTAGCACATAGTACTACAGACCTTTCAAAGTAAACCTTAACTGACAGGTGATTGACAAATGTCTGTCCATAACCGTTCACTTCAACTGACCTGCGGGGGACTTTTCTCCATTTCTCCTCCTCAGGAAGAACCACTCGGTGGGGCTGATCGATAAAAACAAGATACAAATCAATAAATCAATAAGTCAATATTGGCATCTAATACATTCATCAATAGCAATTCATCTGATCAATTCATCAGTAGTGGCATCTTCGATTTAATAGAAAACAACACCATACCATTATGTTCTAAGGGGTAAGGTTGAGAAATGTTTCTTCACATCATTTTTTCATGGATTGACTTTTTTCATCACTAAAGCTTATGCTTAATGTGCAGGTTCTCACCGTGGACCTGAGTCTGTCTCCTGACCAGCACTGCATCATGTCTCCTATGTTCACCACAACTGTGCCGGGGATGGGGGGCACCGGCACCCACTGGTGGGTCAGGGTCTCTATCTGGGGATACAGGTGACACAGGTAACACAGGTGAGAACACTTGTCAAGGTAACACAGGTGAGAACACAGGTGACACAGGTGAGAACACAGCTAACACAGGTGAGAACACAGCTAACACAGGTGAGAACACAGGTGAGAACACAGGTAGTACAGGTGAGAACACAGGTGACACAGGTGAGAACACAGGTGACAAAGGTGAGAACACAGGCAGGGCTCGAAATACACTTTTCAGTCAACTTGCACCTGTGCAAGTTAAGCCAAAGGTAACTTGCACCAAAGGAAACTTACTTGCACAACCCAAAATAGTGAACTGTTAACCCCTTATCTCCTCTTCTGAAAATTTGCAAATGTATGTGAGTAAATGGGGATACATACCGGTAAAGACCACATGTTTTGATATTTGTTTTTCCGTAGCGTATTTTATTTTTGGTTTGAAATTGTACAAACTGTTTCATAAAAACTGTGAATTTAGGCTCCATTAAAGACAATTCAATGTCTACAACTCGATAAGATCCATAGATTTCTTCTGGACTCATCCAGTGACATCCATCACAGTAACTAGTCTTAATCATCTCCAGAATGAAGTGGTAGAACAACTCAATACAATACATATAACTGGAAAAACCAGTTGAACTAATTAGTATGCAAATGTAACTCATATGCAAATCAAGGTAAGACAGCACCATAGGAATCATTAGCATTGTAGAGATGGATTTGTCTAAAAAAAATAGTTTACCTGGATGTCTAACCAAATTTAGAAATAACAAATTTAGGCTTTTTTTATTCAGTGTTATTTTCTTTTACCTTTCAATGACAGACAATATTCTCGGTGTGTGTAAGCTTTTTCTAATGTCAGGTATTAGAGGACAAAAGTAACTTGCACTGGTGCAAGTTTGGTCTAAACTTACTTGCACCACACCAATTTTACCTGCACAAACTTGCATATGCATGTGGTATTTCGAGCCCTGACAGGTGAGAACACAGGTGAGAACACAGGTAACACAGGTGAGAACACAGGTAACACAGGTGAGAACACAGGTAACACAGGTGAGAACACAGGTAGTACAGGTGAGAACACAGGCAGCACAGGTGAGAACACAGCTAACACAGGTGAGAACACAGGTGACACAGGTGAGAACACAGGTAACAGGTGAGAACACAGGGAACACAGGTGAGCACACAGGGAACACAGGTGAGCACACACTGTCAGGTAACAGGTGTAAAAACAGGTAAGAACACAGGAGAGAACACAGGTGAGAACACAGGTAAGAACACAGGTGAGAACACACGGAACACAGGTGAGACATGGACAGATGTACCCACTGGTGGACCAGGCTGCAACACAATTCAGGCTATTTTGGTCTAAGATATCATGAATCAAAGATGAATTAAAGCACCTCCAGCCCAGGTGCTCCATCCTGCCAGAGTAGAGTGATGGATCCGTAGTCTGTGTGCTCCCCACATCTGATCTGTCTCTCTTTGACCTGCTCGGGAACGGGCGGGTAACGTAGCGGGCGCAGCAGCGAAGAGTTCCGACCCTTCCCCATGGAGCGGTGCACGTCCAGGAATCCTGGGATATCCTGGCATGGGGGAAACTGTCAGTGTTACTCACAATCCAGTCACATCAATCTGTTAGTTAAAAAAAAGTTAAACCCTCCTCGCGCCTGATGGCACATAGGGCGGTGCCCATCTCTGTTTCCTTAGCCCTGGGCCACACAACGCAATCACTACAGCAGGGGGGTAGTCCACTGGTAGTGGTGTGTGTTCAACTTTCATCCTCTTTCCGGAATGCTGAGTGCTAAGCAGAGAAAGAAGCATGTACCATTTTTAAAGTCTTTGGTATGACTCGGCCGGGGATCGAACTTACGACCTACCGAATGCAAGGCGAACACTCTATCCACTAGGCCGTTTCACCGGCTACATCAATCTGTGGAGTTGGTTAAACATTTAAACACCCAGCAAAGAGGCATGACATGAGATGAGATGGGAGGTGACAGATTTCCAGGCTAGACCTAAGGGTGACCTACACAGACTGGAGTCATACAGTTCACTGCGAAGGTTATATCCTAATCCATAGCATAATTTGCATAGAAATTATCTGTGTGTCTGTGTCAACTTACAGGCAAGTCCATAGCATGTTGCATCAAAATTATCATGTTAGTTATGATCTATCTGAGTTCTCATGTGTCTGTGTCAACTTACAGGAACATCCAGTCCGATGGCCATGACCTCTAGAATCCTCAAGGTCAGCTGCACACACTTGTCAAAGAACTTCAGGCCAACCTTCTCCAGCTCTGGCAGCTCACTGGGCCATGTCTGGGGGAGAGGGGAGAGATACAATGATAATATTGATCATCTAATCAGTATTGATTGATTTAAGAAACCTGATCCATTTGAACTGTCTAGAGGAGTATTTTAGAACATGTCAATAAGTGTAGGTGTTCCCATAAAGTGAGTCATAATTGCATAGAGTATCTGTAACTGTATTGAAGCAAATCCACACACCCCCACCCCTTTTATCAATTATATAATCATTTTTAAAATGGCACAATTCAGATATTTTGAATGTATCTCTCAACTTTTTTCTGACATACTGATAATTTAATCAGTATTGATTGATTTAAGTAACCTGATCCATTTACACTGTCAGGAAAGTATTTTAGAATTATGTCAATAAGTGATCCCCTCATGAAAATGCCCACCTGTTCAGGTGGAAGGGGAGGCAGCATGTTGAAGGCTTCCTTTAAGTCGCCGGGTCGGTCAGCAGCCACTCTGGAGGGAGATGAAAATTTTACATTTAGAAGCTCAATCAAAGAATTTTTACGGTGCATAAGTTTTACAGTAACCTTCTTCACCAACACAGTGTTAACTCGGAGGCATCTGGCAGACTGCCATCAAGATGGGAAAACTCTGTACAAGCAGGTCTAACCATCTAGACATGGGGAACAACAGACAATAAACCAGATAGATAATTTTCTTTACATAAAGCTTAAGTTGCATCTTTATTTAACATATTATATCATTATTTATCAATTTATTAATTCCGTTGTTATGCATCTGCTAGGGGTGGCTTCATCTGTGTTTTGTAATGTCTGTATGTTTTGCTTATCTTAATTGAAAATGAATGAATATCTAATAAAAAAAATTAAAAAAACAAACAAACGAAAAACAGATAGTGAGCTAGCAGAGACCGACCACCACACATAACGACGACAAAGAGCATGGGTCCTTCCTGGTGTCAGTGGATCAAATTACTCTGTCTGGATATGCAGCTCTGATGTACTCCTCAGTACAAACCTCAGGGCCGGGTGTACTGAGTATGCAACATACAAGCAAAAAATAGCAGTTCACCTCTCTCTCTCGATGGCGACCCATCCGTGTCGGCCGCGGGACCCGTCGGACGGCCGGCGGTACTTCTCCTTAACATCCACCGGCAGGGCAAAGAACCGGTCCGACACCTCAAACAACTCATCAACCTTTAGGTGCAAACAACAGACTGTCAGCTGCAGCATTTGTCCTTCTGAATCAAAATTGAACAGTAAATTACCAACAAAAAAGTTTTCAACTGACCGACTCACGTCACATATTTTCTATATAATCACCAACCACTTACAGAAGTGGTGAATATCATTATAAGTTTAATTTTCCTTCAGAATGACTTAGCATTTGTGTAACCTGGTAGAATGTGAAGACTTAAGTTAAGACTTAAAGTGAGTAAGAGAGTGTCAGTGTGTTACAGTTTCATATCATTGAGGGTAAATATACTTAAACCTTCCTTTTGTTGAGACATTTGCTGAAATTCAAACAAAAATATTTCAATAGATATATACATAGAGAGATACAGAGAAAGATAGAGAGAGGAAAAAAGGCATCTTGATATCAAGAAAGTTCCTCAGCTCAAAATATCTAAAATCTTCAAAATGTAGGAATTCTTTTGGAGAATAATATTGGCTAGTTTGATTTCAAACCCTGCATGTAGATATTTCCTCACCTCCTGCTGACTGATGCCCACATGAGTGAGGTAGGCGAAACCCACAGTGGACAGGGTGTGAGTCAGGCTCTGCGCTAAGGTGGTCAGCTCCGCTCTACTGGCTCCGTGCGGCTGGGACAGGCCGTACGCTGAGAAATCAATAATCGGCACCTCCTCACCCATCCTGGCACTACCTGGGTTAGGGAGACAGAGTTTGTTTGTTTGTTTGTTTGTTTGTTTGTTTAGAAATAAATGTATACTAGTGGCTGCAAAGCCTCATACTTGTGACAGTTGGAAGTTATCTGAAAGTGAGCATTGTTCAATATGAATTAAAATGCAAATGAGACCTCATTTAATCAGATAATGCTAGTTACTGTTAACAGGAGGGTTCCATTTTTCAACAGGGGTCCGAGTTTTAAAAATCATTGTTGCGGAGGAATGCATACTATTAGATGCCTGCACATGAGAAGTACAACTAGCTGTAGACTAAACCTTGTTGTGAATAACTACAAAGATGGAGTATGTGTCTAAGTTAGCAAGCCCCACAGATAACGACTGAAAAACTTGCACAAGTTTGACACCTCCCATGCAAGTTGATCTCACCACGAGAGGTAAATGTTTTAACACACCGAATTTGAATAAGTCGCGTAATACAAGATATGACCCATATTTGGTACAAAAAAATAGTAATGAAAACTATGTGCTATTCTATTTGCATAAGATGTTTAGATGTTTAGAAATGCACATGGTCTGGTTGTTACTATGTCGGTGTATGAACGGTTGTCGAAAAATGGACCCCTCCCGTTAATAGTTTGTCCTTCTTTCTTAAGATATAAAAGACTATCAAGTTATGTTATTTGGGTGGGGGTCATGATTATCTTTGATTAAGTAATGATTAACAAATATCATCCACGCCAATTTGGACCTTATTTGCATTATAAATGAGAAACACATCAGAATCTGTCGTAAGGGTTAAAATCTCTTGGTGGAGGTATGGAGTCGTGGAACTCTAGTTTAATAACAGGTGTCATGAAAAAGTTCATTACGAAGACACAAGCTATGAAATGCTAGAGCTCGAGTTCAGTATCTAACGACAGGCCTTCCTACGTCTGGTAGAGTAACAGTTGCACTATGGTTGGTTCTACTGAACTTTGGATGACCTTCATTCGCCATCTTGTTTTCGGTGTTGTTCTTCTGGCGAGCTGCGAACTTGTTTAAAGGACACTTGACTGATGGCTTTGCCTCACGCAACGCTCCCTCACAACATCGCCGAGTTCTTACGTTATGACATGAGCAGTTCAAGCGTTTAACGTTTGACTTGAATAATGATTTTGAAAAAAAGCGACTCACCTCCCACAAGTTCAACGTCGGACACAGAATGGTGCACGGCCCCTCCTACAGAATGGTACGGTCCGCTGCGAGGTCAATCCAGGACAGTGTCGCAAGATTTGGGACGTCCCACTTTAAATTAAGGCGTCACCGCTGTGGCCGTATTCTTCCAACCAAGGAGCTTTTATACAGATATAAAAGCTCCTTGTTCCAACAGGAGGGAACACTTGGAAATTTGGGGGTCCCCTAGGTTTGTTGTTTTGCGTTTGTTGTAGATTTAGAAACATTATTAACGAACTCTGTGAGAAATAGGTGTCCTAATTCTCAGGCCCAAAACAACCGATCAAATACAAGTTATGACTTGTGTTTGATCGGTGGTTTTTGGCCTTAGAATTAGGACACCTATTTCTCACAGAGTTTATATATATAATGCAATACTCTTGGGACTATATAATGTGGAAAGCTGAGAGGAGTCTGAAGAGTTGTCTGCGCAATTGTACTGTGATACATATTCTGTTCTCTACAATGATGGGGAGGGCATGGCATAGCCGGGGCGACTAGAAACGAAAAACTTATTTAATTTTAATATAATATACAGGATGTTTTTACAAAAACATCCTGTATATTATATTAAAATTAAATAAGTTTTTCGTTTCTAGTCGCCCCGGCTAGGCATGGCAATGACAATGGAATGGTCCAGGTCAGGGTTCAAGGCCAGAGTTGGAAGCCGGTGTGTGTTTTGAAGGGAAACGTTGCTTTCGCTCCGAGAGTTTCTACTTCTTCTTCTGGAAACAAATATTCTCAATTATCGGATAAGGGGGCTGTCGCTATGGTTACTGTGTTGGTGAAAAGGGCGGAGAATGGCCTAGTCTGATTAGATTAGAGGATGAAACACCAGTAAACTGCTTGCAGTTCGATTCCTTTCTGACAGGGGGCATGACCACAAACGTACTGAAAAGGTCATACCATTTTCCCATCCTAACTGGCTAATCACTTGACATATTGGGTTACAATAGTTTAGAAAACAGTAATAACAAGATGTTAACTGCGCAATATTTAAGGGTAACAATAGCTTTGAAAAAAAATAACAATAATCATTAACTGCTCAACATGTTAGGGTCCCTATATTTTGGAAAATATAACAATGATAATAATACTGTAAACTGCTCATGTATGAAATAAGACACACAAAAACAGCCCAACGTTCATTTACACAGCCTGCAGAAAGAAACAAACTGTTGCCATGTCGTCAGCAAGAAAGAGTCAGAACCTCCATCAGAATTCGAAGTGAAACTCTTCCAAAGGATGGACACATAAGGGACAATACCGAGCCAAAGTTTCTTTGATACAGCCTGAAGAACAAATTCAAAGCGAAACACAGAAGCAGTAATGTCCGAACACGAGCTCATCCGAAAGTTTGACACATTAGAGACAATATTTAATTTCATAAAAATGCTGTAAAGAAAACTAACCAGCCCAGTTCCTTTACGCAGCCTGCAAAAATAAACTGTCGCCCTGTCGTCAGTAGACATGTTGACAGCGGAAAATTCAGAAATGCCATAAGCAACATCATCCAAAGTACACAATACTGAGGGTCTGCATGCTCTTTTCCGTAAGGCGTAGGCAAGCCTTTTAATTTCGCGTAATTCGTAGGGAAGCTATTTTATTTCACGTAATTCGTAGTGAGGATGGAAAATTGACTGTAAAGCGTAGCCAGTGTATTTCACGTAAAGCGTAATCTAGCCTAAAAATTTCACGTAAAGCGTAATCTAGCCTAAAAATTACCCGTAAATCGTAGCCTGGTCTCCCAAATTTCACAAGTCGAAGGGTAGTCTACCAGTGAATTTAGCTCCTCAAAACACGGGAAATTGCGTTTCAGATGATCAAGATTTCAAAATTTCCCTTGCAAATTCTTTCACATTCGGTCATCGACAAGCCAAAATATGTATCGGGGGCCTCGCCCTCACCTTTTGCCGTTAATAGGAATGTTATTGAAGGTAGCTAGCTTAGTCTGGCAGCAAAATTTGCCTGTCAAAATGCAGGAAATATCATCTTAGAGGTTCAAGATTTCAAAATTTCCATGGTCCTCCCGTTGCGCCGCCTCGTGCCTTTGGCGCTCGAAATGCTGAAAATATGTTGGGGATGTGACGTGTCAACCTCAAACACCTTTTTTGCTGATAGAAATGTCATTAGATTTAGCTTTATATGATATCCATCAAATCAAAATTTTCTTAGAAAAACTCAGGACGCGGCGTTTCAGGGGGTCAGGATTTCAAAATTTTCCCGGACTTCCCTTGCGACGCCTCACCCCTTCGGCGCTCGACATGGCAAAAATAAGTCGTACGGCGTCACCCTCAAAAGCTTACACTAAATCCCTGGGAATCTTTAATTAGATATGCCATTTAACTTTTGTCTGCCAGCGAAAATTTACCCTCAAAATGCAGGAAATAGTGTTTCAGAGAGTCAAAATTTAAATCTTCCCAGCGGAGCATGCCCCCGCCTCTGTCAATTGTTGCCTTCCAGAATTTTACAGTCAAAGGTGTTCCAGATGTTGCGGGTCCAATTATTGCAAAGTTGCCAGCGAAGATATAATGACATCGTGGCTCGACATTTTCTTACAACAGAATTCGTTTGGTTTGATGTAGTCGGTAGAGTTCTATCCCTTCACTGTTGCAGGAGGCGTACGTATACTTCCGAACTAATCTATTTGTACACAGTCGTCGTGACAGAGATGAGTCTGAACATGCAGGTAGTTTATGTGGTGGAGATCATCTTCGGGCTGATGCTCAGTGTCAAACTCATCACCATGGGGATGGTGTAATCAGGTATAAACTATTATTTAGGTTTCTATACTAGTTAAACCACTATTATTTTTGTGACATGACCAAAGAATTGTTTCTAGAGTATTCGCCTTTTTATTATGTTAAGTAGTGTTCTATCCGCTCCCAGCCCTTCTAACAGAGTCTTTTATGCGATGGTCAGTTCGCAGTATCTTTCTGTAGCACTTCAACTCCAGGACCTGGATTCTGCGGCTGTCACTGGCGTGTAGCCCTGACTCATAGTCATAGGTTACCACGTACACACAACACGGGCAGTGCTCCCAGGTTACATCTAGAGTTCGGACGGCTGCACGAGCTGTTTCTAGGCGTATACTGACAGCTAAGCTGGCTATTTGTTCTATTGTGGGCATGAAGTACTTAGGTCCTGAGAATTGTAGTTGTTCTTCTCGTCAGGTGGCTGTTACTTGAATGGGTCTCTTGGTTACAGCCATTATATAAACATTCTTCCAAAATTGCCCCTAATTGCCATGCCCCCCGTGACCTAATACTGGTAATTTACTTGCACAAAACCCTGAACTGTGCATCGAGTGGTCACTTGCAGCCACAGTTTTCTCAATATCATAAATCAAAACATGCCTATCATTTCGGGTTTAACTTTCTGGTGGCCTGTGTAACGTCACTGTGTGACATGAAAACGTTCAACACGAGTACTATCCAGATACGTTAAGTTGTTGAAAATTTCCATCTAATTACGGACAGACTACTATAGTTACATATGCAAAAGGCTATTATCTCCTTCAGTCTGTTCATTCGTGATTCGGTCTGTTCATTCGTGATTCATAATCACCGGTCTGACCAGTTTGTAGGCATAAAGGCAGCTCCGAGTCCTACTTCCTACATACCAGACCATCTAAATCTACACGGGCTGTTCTCGGCATTGACAGGTAAAACCGCAGTCAAACGTTTATCTTCACTATTTGTTTGCATTGTAGTAGTTTTGTACTCTACAGAACGTTTAAATCGGTAACACCAATTCGGTAACATTTGTAACTTGTTCTTTATGTATCCGGATTTTCTTGTCCGGCTTAACTTGGTCACTCCCAATCCCTACATCCGAATGCCTGAGAATGCAGAGAATGAGTCAAAGCCTGTGTAGGCTTACGTGTGTTCATAACAACACCTACATGTATCTACTCGTTGATTTGTATTTGAGTCAATAACAGAAAAAGCAAGACAGAACATTCAGGCCGACTCTAGTATGTGGTTCATCTTTACGCTTGACAGGAAAATTGGGCAACATCTTTAAATAGCGTAAACCGTTGCCAGCCTTTCTGAATTTAGCGTAAAACGTTGCCGGCACCGGCCTTCGTGAATTTAACGTAAAGCGTTGTCGACCGTCCCGAATTTAACGTAAAGCGTTGTCAGGACCCTCCATTCAGACCCTCAATACTTTGGGAAATCGTTATACAAAAACTAACTAGCCGAATGTACATTTACACAGCCTGCAGAACGTATTCAAAGAGAAACCAACTGTCGCCATGTCGTCAGCAGAAAAGTCCGAACTCCTATCAGAAGACGACCTCGTGACAGCTTGGCATTTTATTGGCAATACAATTATTTGTAATACAACGTTACTGTTCTATAAAAACTAACGAGGTCGTTTTCCCTTACACAGCCTGAGAAACTGTCAGCAGAAAGTCAGAGCTGCCATCAGAACACGAGCTCACAACAGCTTGACATTTTATTGACAAAACTTTTGGAGTTTATAAAAAGTAACGAGCCCATTTCCTCTTACACAGCCAGCAGAAAGAAACCCTCGACATGTCGTAAGCAGAAAAGTCAGCATATCGTCAGCAGGGCTGCCATCACAAGGTGACCTTATGACAGCTTGATATTTTTTTTTTACTTTGTCTTTTAAAGACTAACGAGCCCATTTTCTTCTGACACAGCCTGCAGAAACTGTCGCCATGTCGTCAGCAGAAAGGTCGGAACTCCCGTCAGAAGACGAGCTGATCCAGAAGCTTGCGGCGCTGCAGCTGGTGTCCTCCCGGCTGGACGTGCCGCCGGAGGTGCGGGAGGAATGGACCTGCTTTTTTTTCTAATCGATTCTAAAGACTAATTACCTTAATTTCCCCTTACGTCTGCAGAAAGAAACCCTCACCATGTCGTCAGCAGAAAAGTCGGAACTCCCGTCAGAAGACGAGCTGATCCAGAAGCTTGCCGCGCTGCAGCTGGTGTCCTCCCGGCTGGACCTGCCGCCGGAGGTGCGGGAGGAATGGACCCGGAAGGCGCAGCAGCGAGCGAGCGCGTACCTGGAGCGCCTGCCGGACAGTAAGGTGCTGACTGCTGCTGATGAGGCGGAGATGGAGGAGGCTGCCAGGGCAGTCTTACCCATCAGCGAGGAACCCGTCAGCTTCGGTACGATTATTTTTTTAATTGATTCCAAAAATACGTACTACTATAGGAAAATGCACCGGTTTTGTACTATCTTTTTGAAATACAGTATCTTGTTTCACATGTCTTACCCATCAGCGAGGATCCCGTCAGCTTCGGTGACATTTTAGTTTTATTTCAAAAGATGTAGGAAAATACACAATGTTTTTACGCTCAAGCAGTGCGCTTTTATCATTTGATGATATCGCTAACACTTATTACTAAGCCTTTTTAATAGTCTCTTATTGGATACCACTGTCCTTGTCACATGTAGTTGTTTTGTATTCAAGCAATATGCTTTTATCATTTTTAAAAGATGGTGTTCATTGATATATGGTCTTATTCTATTTCTGAAAAAAGAAAAAGCCAAACATGCACCTTGCTATGTATAGTTACCACTAGCTTTTTGAATTGCAGTCTCATGAAGCAATAATGTCAATCAATGTCACATGTACATCTAACTGCTGGACAGAATACACAATATTGTACAAAATATGTCTGTTCTTGCATACATTACATAGAAGCCAAAGCTCTTTCTTTCAACAAATAAAAAAATACTCTTCATTCTGAGTTACCATCATGACTATTGCACTCATGTAACCCACCCCACTGTGACATTCCAGATGCAGCCTTGGAGAGTTTCTGCACCTCGGTGGGAGACCACATGCTGATGCGGGAGGGACATCCGGGGTACTTCGCCTACGTGCCAGGCAACAGTTTGTATCCCTCCGCCATCGGTGACTTCTTGGCAGCAGCTTTCAACCCATACGCCTGTAAGTAGCCATGGCTAAATACGTCTGTGGACATTTTGATCAATGGTATTCAGTGGATAAGAAATTCTGTATGCATAACCAGTACATAATGATTGTGGAAAATGGAGAATTATGCAGAGAGATTTCTTTTCCTCCAGCTCCTTGACATGATACTGCAACTTTGGAAGATGTTTCAAACGCAGAGTCTTTTGTCATGATATTCACAAATGTCAAAATGATATGTTTACATGATGCATGATAAGATTGGAAGATTTCATAATCAGCACCATGGACAGGGACTTCCACCCGGGCCATGTTACACCACAACATGGTTGACGGTACAATGGATTTTCAAGCTTTCAGTTCCTTCATTTTCTTGTTAAAATAGATGGTTCATTCATTGTTAGTCAACGAATAAAGTTTCAAATAGCTAATTGATTGATTGATTATTGAAATTTAAGTCTCGGTTGTGTTTCGGCAGTGGTGAACTACGCCTGTCCCGCGGCAGTCGAGATGCAGCATTCCCTCATCCGCTGGGTGGCGCGCCTCTTCGGCTACCCAGAATCCTGCGCGGGAAACCTGACCTCAGGCGGAACGGTGGGCAATCTCATCGCCATGGCAACGGCAAGAGATGCGAAGAAACTACAGGCAAAAGATTACCACAGGTTTGCGGATACAGAGATGTGCATGTTGATGGCATTATTATTGCCTTATGTCCAATACATTTGCTTTGCAATTTCAAATGATAGCCTTGCTTTGCTGAGAATGTTTTGTAGTTGTACCAATTTGGGAACTACTTCGATCGCGTGATTGCATTACCAAGTAAGTAGAGTTTTCACTATACATTCAGTAAGTGTGAGTTCTAACATGCCACTTTCTCTGCACAGCACATAGGAAAGAGAATGGCAGTTGAGCACACAGTACTATCAGTTAACTTTTATAACCCCTACCATACTGATTGTATGACCCAGGGCTATTGAAATAGAGATATTGAGCTAGCTATAATTGTTGCTTGTTTTATTTTCCAGGTGCGTGGTATACCTGAGTGAGCTGACTCATGACGGGATTGAGAAGGTATGCAATGGTTCCAATTCAGTCAGGACCGTATCATTTCTCTCGTCATGACTATCTATTAATAGCACTAATTACTCAAGGGATGACCATGTGGGTAATTGGGTAACTTGGTTCAATCCTTGGAAGGGTATCTCAGTTGGGTCTACACCTGTCTTTTTGAAGGCACGGAAAATAGAGCCCCTGTTCGTGGAGGTGCCTTGAAGAAGTTAAGGAGGTGCTAGCAACGCCTCCCAGTAAAAATCTACCCTGCTACTGAAACAGCAAGGAAACTTGCACCTCTATGTGTGCAACTAGGCACTAAAGGTGAACAACAGCAAGAACAATTACTTCCATGCTTGTTTCAGACCACTTTGTGTTTGTTTTTTTCCTGCGGAAGGTTCTTCACACGATCGGGATGGGAGAAGCCGTCATCCGTAAAATCCCCGTCACCGAGCGGTTCGGGATGGATCCGGAGAAACTAGCAGAGGCCATAGAGAAGGACACACAGGTACGTTTTATTTTTCTTTCCTTCATCTGTACCTGTATCTGTATATCCGGTAAAACCACCCTTCAGCATAACACACCGTAACACTTCTGCTACAAGACTCACCAAGGCAGTGCATTTGTGTAGGGCAGTGTTATCTTTTTTTCATATCCTAATCTTTTCTTCCCTCCATCCCATGTCTGCAGGAGAGGCTGATCAAGTTTCTGGTCCAACATCTGTGATCCTTTCTCCTTCATCTTCCTAATCTTTCCTTCCATCCATTTATCACGTGTCTAGGCTGTTTGTGGTCCAATGGTTGTGAACCTAGCCTAAAATCTCTTTCATCTTCCTAATCATTCCTTCCCTCCATTCCATGTCTGCATGAGAGGCTGATCACATTTCTGGTCCAACATCTGGATCCTTTCTCCCCATCTCTGTCATATATTCTTTCCTCCATCCCATATCTGCAGGAAGGGTTGATCCCGTTTCGATCGCTGCCGCCACTGGTGCGACCGACGTGTGCTCTGTGGACCCTGGCAGACATAGCGGAGGTGCCTGGCTACACATCGTACAGACTCCTCAATGTTACAGTCCAACATCTAGAATCCTTTCACTTTCATCTTTCATCTTCTCGTTCACTCCATACAGGAAAAATTGATCCCGTTTGCGATCGCCGCCACCACTGGTACGACCGACGTGGGCTCGGTGGACCCGATAGACGAGCTTGCGGATGTAGCAGAAAGGCATGGCGTGTGGCTGCACGTAGACGCCTGCTACGGCGGGTTCTTCGTCCTGTGCGACTCCGTAAAACACCTGTTTAAAGGTGTGGAGAGGGCCGACTCCTTCACATGCGACCCACATAAAGGTGAGTACGCCTCTGGTCATAAATGTATATGTCATAGGATTGTCTAACCATAGCAAACTGATCATACTCTTTGCACTTCCATGCAAGTGTTGTGCAAAAAAAAGTGTGCAAAATTCTGCTGCCTTGTTATGGAAAAGGTTGTCCTAGATCCTTAAATTGTCGCGATCGGTGGTTGTTTTCTCTCACACAAAATTCTCCAACTTGGAAAAAAACTGTAGCCACACTTAGCTAAGAGTGCGTATTATGACAAGATTGAAGATGAGAGTAGTAGAAAAAGCTTAGACCTAAAGAACAAAAAAGAAAACGTACACAAAGTAACGTAGATCAATACTTTAGTAAGCACGTTTGTACCCACGCCATGTGCAGGCCTGTTTGTCCCGTTCGGAGCGGGGCTGGTGGGGGGCTGAAGGGTTAGGGTTAGAGTTTACCCATGTTTGTACCCACGCCATGTGCAGGGCTGTTTGTCCCGTTCGGAGCGGGGCTGGTGGGGGGCTGAAGGGTTAGGGTTAGAGTTTACCCATGTTTGTACCCACGCCATGTGCAGGGCTGTTCGTCCCGTTCGGAGCGGGGCTGGTTCTGGTGCGGAACTGGAAGCAGCTCCTGACGTCCAACAGGCGGACTCCAGTCAGCACTCTGCAGGACAGGCCCAGCTTCTCTAGGCACCTCAACCCTGAGGACCTCACCTTCGAGCAGAGCACACACTTCCGGTAGGTTCCACACTTCTTGTGAGTTCCACCCTTCTTGTGAGTTCCACACTTCTTGTGAGTTCCACACTTCTTGTGAGTTCCACACTTCCAGTGAGTTCCACACTTCCAGTGAGTTCCACACTTCTTGTGAGTTCCACACTTCTTGTGAGTTTCACACATGCGAGCAGAGCACGCACTTTCCGGTAAGTTCCACACTTCCGGTGAGTTCCACACTTCCGGTGAGTTCCACACTTCCGGTGAGTTCCACACTTCCGGTGAGTTCCACACACAGAGCACACACTTCGGGTGAGTTACACACTTCCGGTGAGTTACACATATATGCGGTCAGAGCACACACTTTCAGTGGTTCCACACTTCCGGTGAGTTCCACACGTGAGCAGATGGGAGACGGTACCAACTTCCAACCACCTTTGACCCATTGCCTACATCACGGAACTTTAAGATCATATGACCTGAGCTATAGGACCAGTCATGCTCAGGAAAGCCAGAGCTATGGTCAATGTCTCTACATGTACTCCTGATGTTGAATACAATTCTTTTAGATGCAAAACTTTTGGATAGTAACATTTGATACCTTAAAAGGAAGGCTATACGGCATTATTGTTTCCAGCTTGTTAGTTACGACCGTGCTTGCTTTGTTCCAGCGCTGTGAGAGTATGGCTGCCCCTGCAGGTGTTCGGAGTTGGCACATTCCGGGCGGCGCTACAGGAAAAACTCTACCTCAGTCGGTACCTGTACCACAAACTGAAAGGTGAACTATACCTCTAAGATACCTCATCGAGTTTTTATCACAAGGGGCTTTAGTGCCACAATCACTATATATAGTTAGTCATAAAGGCGATAAGATTTGGAAACCATCACACATTTCAGAGAGCATCCGATGTCTTTTGTCATTGACACTAAGATACGATCTGTTGATACGCATGAATTGATATTTAAATAAGGTATCATTTCTAATGGTAGCCCGACCTCCATTTCTTCCCTGTCGCAGCTGTCCCTGGACTGTTTGTCCTTGAGCCCCAGCTGTCCATCGTGCTGTTCCGGTACGAGGCCGGACAGCAGGGCGGTGACGTGGCGGAGTTTAACCTGCGGCTGCTGGGACAGGTGTGCCGGGACGGGCAGGTATTCCTGGCCTCCACCACCGTGCTGGGGCAGCTGTACCTGCGCGCATGCGTGTTCGCCTTCAGGACACACAGGGAACACGTGGACACGCTCGTCTCAGGCCTCAGGAACGGGTTAAAGGAACTGCTGGGGTAAAATGTGGCGTCGTGCGTAACTGATAGAGTGTTGGACTTGAGACCTAATGGATGACATCAATACTCGCCGTGTCCCCGACGTTGTGCCCTTGGGAAAGGCACTTTACACGACCTTCCTCACTTCACCAAGGTGTAAAAACCCGGGGTACCTGACTTTGGTCGGGGAAGCAATTTTGCTACCTTTACCTTCTTTCTGTACTGTGTATGAGGCACTGTCAATGTTAGTTACTAACTTAAGTCAGTGCCACATTGTCCTCGTCTGTCCAAAAGCCAATAGAAAAAAAGATGAAGTTCTTTACTCACAAACAAGGATTTACATTAGAATTTCGATGACCATATGAGATTATCCCATTTCGAAATTATTCACGGAATTATTGGGTCATATGTGTCGAATGACAGTAATTTATAAGTACGCATTATACTTTTTTTGTTAAGATCAACGAGAGTTTTATGTATGTGTAGATAGAAAATTAGTTTAAGTCATAATCTTCATATACATTAGTAGGTGAAAGCATAGATGATGCACAATTTCAATGTCATATTTTAGATGTATCTGTAAAATCTGTAATCTAAAATTTAAAAAGTATTTTCACTTGGTGCGAAAATGAGAAGTTAAATTGCATTCTGTATGCCTAATATTGTTCAATGACTATGCTTCATGCCCCGTTATAATGTATATGTAAAGAAGCAGGACAATTCGGGCCTCAACTTGGCTTTCATTTTAGAGATAACGTTAAATCATTCTACCACACAAGACCTACAGAAATTCCACGAAACCTTGTACTAATGTTTGATCCACAGTCTTTATTTTGTAATGAATTTTTGCATTAGACGACAAAGAATTGAAGAAAAAAATTATAAAGAAGAAAACCAACCAATTATAATACAACATAAAGTGTCACTTATATTGTTGCTATACAGAGACACGGGAATCATTTTTTTGTAGTTTATACGTCAGAATGGGTGAAGGTTACGCTTCGACATAAATCAATTTTTGGAAATGAATTTTGACTGATCACTAAAAGGTCCGCCAGCTGGTCACGTGGATACGAGACTGTTAAGTCACGTGACTAAAAGATCAATGGTCCTTTAGGTCACGTGGTCTAAGTAGTTGGTCATTCGGGCCTAATGAAGGCTTCAGACTTGTTTCTGTTGGGACGAACTTTGATTTGTTCTTAACTTGATCAGATCTTAGAAACTTTGATATTGTTCAGAACTTGTTTTTGCAGACCTCCTGTGTGTTGAAGTCGATGAGAGTCGGGTCGGTGCCGTAGTACGCGTGTTTGTTGTTTGTTGTTGTGTACAGTTTTATTGTTGACTTGTTCAGAACTTGTTTTTGCAGACCTCCTGTGTGTTGAAGTCGATGAGAGTCGGGTCGGTGCCGTAGTACGCGTGTTTGCTCATGTCGGCTGTGTATCGGGAGGCGGGCGGCTGCCGACCCAGCGCCTCGGCCATGGCGCGGGTGAAGTGCGAGGCGTTCCCACAGCAGATGCCCATGAAGCGGACGCCGAGGGCGTGCGCTTTGCGGGTGTAGGAGGCGATTTGCGACCGGCTGCAAAGCCACGGGTCCAGGTCTAAGGGAAAGGCGATCTTACCTGAAAGAAGTGCAAGAAAGAATCAGTTTCATGAAAGCATGAAATCTCAACTTTTCTGGTGATGCCTATGAACTGCGTTGGAAAAGCACAAGACAAAAATATATCGAAGAATTCTTTCCGTTTTGCGACATTCATTAGGTTCGAATGACCAATATTTGGGTCACGTGACCCTACGAACACGTGACGTCAGCAATTGGTCGAAAGCGATTGGTAATGCGAGCCTCGTGAAAGCAGCAGAATGTTAAACGTCATATGTGGGCTAGCCTCTACCAGGCTCCGTGGATCGGTAGAATCATTATCCTCACCACTTCGTGGTGAGGAAACGCACTCTTCTGGCCGGCTAACTCCCCTATCGTACTATAGTATAGATTCTATTTGTCCAATTTCTACAATTAGACCACCGATCCACGAAGCCTGGTAGAGTCTAATGTGAGCCGCGATAACGTTCGATACGGGTGTTCCGGACGGGATTCTGCTGTTATCGCGCAGAATTATTCGAACGCACTTCGAGTGCGCCGTTGTTCGGATGACAGATTCGGATATTGGGATTGCTGTTTTTGTTCGCGAACACCTAATTCCTCAACTTCTGGTGCATCTAGCGTCTTTTCGGAGGGGGGGTCTGTGGGCTGGCCCTTCGGAGCAAAACCTCCTCGCTAATCCTCGAGTAATACAGAATAAGCAGTGTTGTATGCTATATTTAGTGATTACAGTACATGAGCCGGAAGACTTACCGTTGTCGTTCACGTCCTTCAGCGTCATGAAGTTGGGGTTCTCGGCGTCCGTGCGATACGGGACGGGCACGAAGGCCAGGGGCGTCTGTGCAACGATGCAACAAGGAAAAATCTAATTAATGGTAAGAAGTATTAATTGAAATGAATTGGGAACTACCTAGTACGATGTGTTATCATAGCCTGGTATCCAGCCGTATTATAGCTCCCGATAGTCTCCAAGCAGACCCTACGGTGCCTTAGAGATAGATAGTATCAAAGCTGGCAAGGGAGTTTAGCCGGCCAGAGGGAGATAGCCGGCTAAGGCAGGGAGTCAAACGGGCACCTGGTGCCGCTATACCAAGTCCCTTGCCAGCTTTGATACTATCTCTAAGGCACCGTAGGGTCTGCTTGGAGATTAGCTCCCGAGTCTCTTCTGTCCTCACAGCAAATAGAGATTACAGAGGAGACTCGGGAGCTATAATACGGCTGGATACCAGGCTAGTGTTATCACACCTAGTACGATGGGCTGGTCACCTTGATGCCGTTCTGTTTAGCCTCCTCCAGCACAGGCAGGGTGGTGGCGGGGCCGCGCCCGCAGTTCAGCCCCACCACGTCAGCCCCGGCCTCCGCTAGGCGGCGCAGCGCGTCCTGGATCAGCACCCCGTCTATCAGGTCGTCTCCGCGCTTCAGATTAAAGCTGACTACCACGGGAATACCTGAGGGGGGAGGGGGTACTGTTTTAGTCATGATTCATTATCGACTTTTGGCGACGCCTCAGGGGCGAGCCTAATCAGGTCCTCAGGTTAAAGCTCCTGAATTATCCAGAGAGTAATCCAATCTTGGAATTTTGCGGATTGTTATTCCATGTACCATAGGCCAAATGCAAAACGCCCGACACAAGTGTTTATAAGTTTTTTAAAGACGACACACGACACAAGTTCGGACCTTGGCTGACTGTACAGCCAAATAGATATATAAATAACACATGCTTGTTTTATCAATTCAGGTCCACGGGCCCATATACATCAGTTCTGAGTACTAGTACCTTTGGCATATTTTCTGACGCACTCCAGCGCCAGTTTAGCCTCTGCGTAGGCAAAGAAGGTCTCAGCAAGGATAAAGTCACACCCGCCCTCCTCCATTATCCACTCCAACTGCTCCTGTGTGACAGAAAAAAGTAGCATTGAAAATGCAGATCAAAACATTGCCATTCTCGTCACACAACTAGAAGAGCACGTTTTTTCTTCGACTTCTGTTATTACAGTTAACACTGTGAACATATTTAAAAGTTCGTCCCAATGCAACAAATAAAGCAAATTTTCCGGTGTCCACACAGCAGCCTTCATCAAGTTCGAATGACCTATCAATTTAGCCACATGACCCTATGTGACGTCATTAATTTGTCAAAAGTGCTGGGAAGTTTGTTACGCCCGTGGTCAGATTTGAACTGCTGTTAAACTGTCTGACAAAGAAGGGTTAATCAAGTCAACTCAGGGCTTTTTAATCTTGGTGGCCTTTTCTCCATAGATTAGAATTAAAACGTAATAAATCAAATCAATATAGAGACTCTTTTTACACAACCATTGCTTTATTCTCACCAACGTTTCAGTGACCGTCAGGGCAATTTTGGCTGATTCACATTGTTCTGCAGGGCAGGAGTCGCTGCTCACAGTTCAGATGCGGTCACAAAACGTAAAGTATTTGAAACTATTCACGGATTATACCTTAAACATGCCGTGCGCGCGCCCCTCCCAACTCGGGTCCGCCTGGTCGTAGATGTTGAGGTTGCAGATGTTTCCCGCCATGAGCGTGCCGGTGTCGTTTGCCACCTTCCTCGCCAGGCGCAGCGCCGTGCGGTTGATCTTCTCCAGGTCCGCCTCTCGTCCGATGATGCGCATTTTCTCACGGTGGGCGTAGTACTGAAACGCCATCACAAACGCATCGATAATCAAATTGCCCTTTGTTTTGCTGACACCTACACACCTACCTACACTAAGTATCATACATCATGCCAAACACCTAACTTTCATTGACGTACAAACATCATGTACAGATCCATTCACAGCTTCTTGAGTTACCTATATGTAGAATAAAATCAATTCCTAGGGGACGCATTCCTTGAATTCTCAGAAATTTATATTAAAAGATGTAGCCCAAATCAAGTTCAAACTTCAAAACAATATCTTGTACACATGACAGTCACATATTCCTCAGGATTTCAGGTTTGAGGGGCACCTATACTCTGATACATGTTTTTAATCAGGGACTTTCCTATCCAGCCTCGTTTTGGTGCATAACCTTGGATGACCCAGAAAAATCCAAGATGGCCGCCACATTCGGAAATGACTGCATTCCTGTCGCAGCGCATGCGCATGCAGAAGTATGAACGAGCCTATTACCGTGAAGGCCAGCACCACGTCACTTCCGGCGTGCACAAACTCCCTATGCAGACCCTCCACCAGTTCCGGGTGCTCGATGACGACTTCCGGTACGAACCCGCCGGCCTTCAGGTAGCCGCGTCGCTCGAACTCGAACAGATATCCCTCCGCGCAGATGATCGTCTCGTCATCCTGCAGGCGCTCGAGGAACCCTGGGAAATACACAGCAAACAAGTGTCATTTCCGAGCAGATGTGGGGATTAAAAACGTGACATTTTGGACTGTGTTTTGCTATCTATAACATGCGGTATGGAGCAAAAGACACGTCTAGTTTCTGATACATGATGATCTCAACTTTACGTTTCGTTGTAATCACTGTTCTACATCTATCGTAGCGTGAATGTTTTTTTTGCCCCATGGCTAGGTATGTATGCTGTACGTTACTTTATGTGACATGAAGTGAGTCTTTTTTTTTTAATCCTTACGCCAATGATTCATGGGAAACCCACCGACTGTCCTTAATTTTTTTCCCATCCCAATATATCTCCCTACGAAGATCTTTCGTAGTTTGTTCGCCATTTACGCAAGTACGTATACGTAATATGATTAGCGTTATCATTCATCATTGACTGAGAAAAAAGGGGTGAGACTCGATGCTGAAAACCGGCACGAACTGGCTTGAACTGGTGTATAGGGGGCGTGTTTAGGCCCTTTAGCTAACAACATCACATGTCTGCTAACATGGTGCCCGGGAATGGCACTCGGGATGGACTTTGAGAAAGTCATTTGGCCTTGGACCGAAGGAGCTAGAATGCCAAGGCCATGGAAACAGTACTAGTCTAGAATCCAGGCTTTGTCACCAACCGAGGAGCCGACGGTGCCTATGCCAGGAGCTGGCCTGCTTAGGCCCTTAAAACAGTCTGGCGCCCAGGCTATGTCACTACTCGAGGTACAGCTTCTCCCCGGCTTGTGCCAATGCCAGGAGCCGGCCTGCCAAGGCTCTGAAAACAGTCTGGAACGGAGGCTATATGATCAGCCGTAAACAGCATCTCCCTGGTTTGCGCTTGATGTCAAGAGCCGGCCTGCCAAGGCCCTGAAAACTGACTGGTACCCAGGCTATGTCACCAGCCAAAATACATCTTCTTTCAATAACACACCAGCTTTGATTAATACCACAGTATTTGACAGATGTTCTATGTCTTTCATTGCTAAGCATTTCAGATTGTCCCTCTTTTCTATGCTATAATCCTTCAAGGCACCCCTTCCTATCTTTAGATACGCTCACTTGAACTCCCCCACCCGCCTGTTGAATGGAATAACCCGTCTGTCCATAGTCATGTTGACAGGTACAGACTTGGCCCGCTGCCAAACCAGCCGCAGAACACACAAACGGTGTGCCGGACATGTAGTGTTTATGGCATAGCGGCACAAGGTGACTGAACTTTGGAAAAACAACTCGCTGTTATTGTTACGCCAAACGCCAAACAACAGCAACTGGATAATATGATTTTTGAAACGGTCAGACTTTTAGGTAGAATCCACTTAGTCTACCTTTTGGTGTCATGGAGGAAAGACAGTGGACGCTACCTGAAACGTCTAGGACCGTTTCCAAAATCATATCCAGTTGTTTGAGTGACTGTTGTTTGGCGTAGCTGCTATTGTTTTAAAGTCTGTATAGTGAGCCAAACATAGCGATGTTTCAAAGTTTTCTTATGTAAAAAAAATAAAACCCTCCGTAGTAGATACAATTTCGTGGTGAACTGAACCGCCTTGGTAGAAAAATGCTTCGCCGTGTTACTGCCACCTCCTTTCCGCTTTAGGACAGCTTAAAAAAGATATTCCACAGATCGAATTTAATAGCTAGAGGACCGATCGCTTTACGTTTGAACGTTTTGTAGTGTTTGGAATCATCTCTGATATCATGAATCATTTTCCACTTATGAAATAAATTGTTAGGAAAATCTTATTTCGGTCCCTGAACGGTCGCTCAGCGAAAGTAGAAAGGGTGTAAAACATCGGCCTGTCGTGCGCACTTCGCCATTTAGATTCCATTTAGACTATAGAGGGTGGGCAATACATAGTGCGTTACACTACACATGCGCTAGTTACACTACTTATGCGCTAGATCAAATATACAACACCGTTACTTGATACCGGCTTACTGCAGATGTAGCAATGTTGAACTTACCCTTGGGTTTAGACATGGCTGAAACAGAATGGTTTGTCACAACAGGCTGTCTGGAACTCAGCTTGTGGCAAAAATGAGCCAGGCTCGATGTGGCAAAAACTGGCTGGAACTGCTTTGAACTGGTGAATAGTGGGTGTTTTGACCCCAGAAGAAAACCACACCATGCGTGTGTACATGCTTCTCTTGAACCCTGAGACAACAATACCACGTGACCCGGAACTGATTTGAACTACCGTTACGGGGTAGACTAAAATGTGGTGTGCTTTTGTTATGTACCTTTGCACGAGAATAACTGCTAACGATAAGTATTGGCCCAAAACCATTTGTTGCCGGCGCGAGACTAAATCAATAGCTAAAAACGTAACGTTATGGATCAGTCACACAGTTCATCAAGGCCGTACGAGCTGCGTTTTTGTTTTACATTATCTTATCTCAGGTAAACATTGAGGCTGACGGAGTTTCAGTTTGATAACCAGGATGCAAAACGATTGGTCAAAGTAAAGAATAACTTCTTCCCCGGAAACATTACCTGCGCCAATACAATGTTAATAGTAAAATACTGACTTGTACACGCACTCCTGTGAGACCGCACTTCTAGGACAAGGCCGCTAGGCCCTACATGCAGGGACAGGTGCTTGGCCCTGCATATTTACCCTTGGGAAAGGCCCTTTGCACCTATTTCTTCACTCGATCCAGCTGAAAAGAAGTACCTGGCTTCGGTTAGAGACGTCCTGTTATATGGGATGTGAAGCGTATTTGTTGATTCCGGTGTTCTTTTTTTTCTATTTTGCTTTTGGACAGACAAGGACAATTTGGCACTGCACTCAAGTTTTTGTAACTTATATTAACAGTGCCACATACACGGTACCCATTTTTACACCTGGGTGAAGTGAGGAAGGTCGTGTAAAGTGCCTCCCTAAGGGCACAGCGTCGGTGGTACGGTGGGGATCGAACTCAGGACTTATAGATTCCGGTGTTCGTTGCAAAATAGATATCAGACGTTTCAGGTAGCATAAACTACCTTTCGTCAGTGGCACTGAGAAGATCTGTCAAAGAGCAGGTTTTATACGCTATGAAGTACAGCTAACTGGTGTATCGTACTCGTTAAAAATAGTACTACCTGGCTTCGTCCTACCATATGGGATGTAAAACGTATTTAAGTCATGTGTTCGTAGCCACGTATCATATCGCTACACAAAAGTAAATTACTCAGGCAAGTTGATATAATTTTGGAAACGGTCAGACGTTCCGGGTAGCATCCACGACCTTTTCCTAGTGGCACTGAGAAAAAAAAGGCTGTTACAGAGCAGGTTTTATACGGTATGAATTACAGCTAACTGGCGTATCGTACTCGTTACCTGGATGTCTAACTATCCCCGAAGTACCATATAGTTAGAGTTCAGATTTAATTCCTTTACAAGGCATCGGGTAGCGCCCATCTCCGTTTCTATAGCCCTCGGGCCACACAGCACACACACACTATAATGTATGGCGAAAGAAAAGCATCACAAGCAGCATACAGGTCGCTCTCGTAAGGACATAAAAGACAGATTGTAATAAGTGTCTTTGATTCTCGTCGATCAAGACATATGATATTTAAAGTTACGCAGTCGTACGTCATAAAGCTAGGTTTTCAACGTTCTTTGTAACCTCAAGTGCCAGAATGACACTTTGTTGACACATGTCACATGACACATGTCAGAACATGTTTTTGCAGACCTCCTGTTTGCTGAAGTCGATGAGAGTCGGGTCGGTGCCGTAGTACGCGTGTTTGTTGTTTGTTGTGTACAGTTTTATTGTTGACTTGTTCAGAACTTGTTTTTGCAGACCTCCTGTGTGTTGAAGTCGATGAGAGTCGGGTCGGTGCCGTAGTACGCGTGTTTGTTGTTTGTTGTTGTGTACAGTTTTATTGTTGACTTGTTCAGAACTTGTTTTTGCAGACCTCCTGTGTGTTGAAGTCGATGAGAGTCGGGTCGGTGCCGTAGTACGCGTGTTTGGTCATGTCGGCTGTGTATCGGGAGGCGGGCGGCTGCCGGCCCAGCGCCTCGGCCATGGCGCGGGTGAAGTGCGAGGCGTTCCCGCAGCAGATGCCCATGAAGCGGACGCCGAGGCTGTGCGCTTTACGGGTGTAGGAGGCGATCTGCGACCGGCTGCACAGCCACGGGTCCAGGTCAGAAGGGAAGGCGATCTTACCTGAAATAAAAATTTGCAAGAATCAGTTCAACGCGGACGCTATTATGCAAGCAAGAAAATCATATTTACTAGTGATTAAGACATTATTATTAAGAGATTATATAAAATATTTCAAAAAGCACAACACAAATTGTATCGAATAATTCTTTAGCTTTCCGTTCTGCGACATTTATCAGGTTCGAATGACCCATCTCTTAGGTCACGTGACCCTACGACCACGTCGAAAGTCATTGATCATGAAAGTCTCGTGAAAGCAGCCCTATGTTAAATATTGTTTCACGTCATAACTGGTTCGCGATAACGTTCGAAACGGGTGTTCCGGACCGGGTGGTAACTTGGGTTCACGTGGAGCTCTACTGTTACTGCACAGGCTTCCATGGAATCATTCAAACGCACTTCGAGTGCGCCGTTGTCGGTGATTGGAATAACGGATTCGGAAATTGCTTTTGTTACTACATGTATTTTGAAATTTCTCAACTTCCGGCGCATCTAGCATTGAACTTGATGTGCGTTTTTATTGAATGGGTCGACTGTCGACTGGTCCCTCGAGCGATACGGAATGAACCGTGTTGTATTCTGTATTTAGGGATTACAGTACATGAGCCGGAACGGTTACCCTTGTCGTCCACGTCCTTCAGCGTAATCATGTTGGGATTCTCGTCGTCCGTTCGGTACGCGACGGGCACGAAGGACAGGGGCGTCTGTGGGAACGAGAGCAAAGTGACGTGTTAACAGGGAACGAGAGCGAAGTGACGTGCTTGCAGGGAACGAGAGAAAAGTGACGTGTTAAAAAAAACTCATTACCAATGTTTACAGAAGGAGCCACCCCCCTCGTGCTAGACTCCCTTGCAGTCTTCGAAACGGGGCTGTTTTTTTTGGGGGGGGGGAGGGGGCGTTGGTCCGCGATTTTCAACGTTGGCTATGTTCTATTGTGCCGGGAAAGGGAGTTTGTTGAGGACGGGAATTTGTCGTGATAGCGAGTTTTCCGTGATAGCGCTGGGGCAGAAACTCGCTCTCACGGCAAACTTCCTTTCTCAACAAACTCCCTTCCCCGGCACAATAGAACATAGCCAACGTTGAAAATCGCGGACCAACGCCCCCTCCCCCCCCCCCCCAAAAAAAAACAGCCCCGTTTCGAAGACTGCAAGGGAGTCTACCTCGTGCAGTCTACATGTACTTATTCCCTCTACTCTGGCATATGTTTCGCTCATTTTGATTGGCCAGTGCCTGCATATCCCTTACTTTCTTGTGTATATTGCTCATTCTGATTGGTCAGAATGAATTGACACCGGCACTGTAGTGATAAATAGTGAAATAAAGTAATGCATAGAATATGATAACGATGCAATAAGGAAAATGAAAGTAATGGTATGAATCAAGGTAATGTCTGAACTATCTATGAGGCTAGTACAGTGGACTATCCCACCTTGATGCCGTTCCTCCTGGCCTCCTCCAGCACAGGCAGGGTGGTGGCAGGGCCGCGGCCGCAGTTCAGCCCCACCACGTCAGCCCCGGCCTCCGCTAGGCGGCGCAGCGCGTCCTGGATCAGCACCCCGTCTATCAGGTCGTCTCCGCGCTTCAGATTAAAGCTGACCACCACGGGAATACCTGAGGGGGGGGGGTATTGTTTTAGTCATGGTTTACTGTTTTAGTCATGATTCATTATCGACTTTTGGCGACGCCTCAGGGGCGAGCCTTATCAGGTCATCTCCGCGCTTCAGGTTAAAGCTGACTACCACGGGAACACCTGCGGAGGGGAGCGTACTGTTTTAGTCATGATCCATTTATCGACTTTTGGCGACGCCTCAGATGGAGCCTAATCACCTCACTTGGTGTTGGGGAGGGGGTATGTTTTAGTCATCATCCATTCATCTATTTTTGGCTCAATGTAGGGTACCTAAGGGTGCAGTCACACCTAAGGGTGCTTTACAATCTTGGTACGGTCGGTAACTCTTGGCATTTGTGGGGATAGCCATGCATGTGTCCTGCACAGTTCAGCTGTACATGTCTTGCTACACCGTTGAAAATGCTGTTTCAGATCCCTGTCGGTGGTTGGTTCTGTCACAACCAGCTGCTGGGCAATCATATGACATAAACACCACGTGGCGAACGCACGACATATGGTATGTGACCGCGCTGACCGCGCAGCACACGTGTCATGAGCGTGCACGGTTAAATACAAGGACTACAAACAACACGGGATCCATTATCTGAAGCTCTGAGTACTTGCCTAAGGCAAACACACCTCACACGGATTGAGTACCTTTGGCATATTTCCTGACGCACTCCAGAGCCAGTTTAGCCTCTGCGAACGCAAAGAAGGTTTCGGCGACGATAAAGTCACACCCGCCCTCCTCCATAATCCACTCCAACTGCTCCTGTGTGGTAGAAACAAAAGGAACATCGAAAAATGCAAGAGGGTTTGCAAGGGGTGTGGGGGTGTGGAAGAACCCCCCTAGCCTAAAGGAAAGCAATTTACTCAAAATTTGGTCTCCTACCCACGAATTATTTGAATAAGGGGGCGTAAGTTGCGAATTATGGGAAATGTAAATACTTTTTAAAGCTGCCTACTCGTTACAGAAAATGGGCATACTCTCATGGAGTTCAAATCTATGTTGCAATATTAAAAAAAATTCCAATGTCGGAATCCGGTATTCCAATAGTCGACAATGTCGCACTCAAAGCGCGTTCGATTTATTTGATGGAAGTACGTGTGATAACAGTAGCACTCCATGTGATACCCTAAGTCACCACCCGGTCCTGAATACACGTATCGAACGTTATCACGGCCCTGGTATGAAATAAAACATTAGTGAACAACAATACCGTTCTTACCGTACCTTAAACATGGCGTGCGCGCGCCCCTCCCAACTCGGGTCCGCCTGGTCGTAGATGTTGAGGTTGCAGATATTTCCCGCCATGAGCGTGCCGGTGTCGTCTGCCACCTTCCTCGCCAGGCGCAGCGCCGTGCGGTTCATCTTCTCCAGGTCCGCCTCCCGGCCGATCAGCCGCATTTTCTCACGGTGCGCGTAATACTGCAACGTCATCACAAACGCACTGACAATGAACAAGTATCGAATTTGATCTTTGTTATACTGACGCCTACCCACATACCAAGTATCATAAAGATCCTTCCACTGCTCCTTAAGTAATCGGGCCGAAATAAAATCCATTCGCTGTGAAATTGATTCCTGCATGTAATTTTCAGAATAATTTGGGTTGATGGTAGTACCATAAAAATGTCTCCGCCCCTGAGCCGTCGCCAAAAAATATGTCCCAGCCTAATCTCCAAGCAGATCTACCGGTGGCTACTGGTTGGTCCTTTGGATACGGCCTTGCCACCGATACATCTGCTTGGAGATAACTCCCATCACACCCCACCCCCCCATACATCTGCTTGGAGATAACTCCCATCACACACACACACCATACATCTGCTTGGAGATAACTCCACACACACACCCACCCAATCGGCCATAGTCCTGGTCCGCCGAATAATGGGAAAGACGGGGTGACGCTGGGGTAGGAGGTACACATAGATTGGACCAAACACAGTTCGCATGCACCCTAGACGCGTTGCCATGCGTTGCCATGGTGACTTTTCGCTTACCCTCTTCGCGGTTACTCACACCTCCATGTTCCGTACTAGGGACCAACCAAAAAAACACCTTGGTAGATTCTGAGAATGATTGTTTATATGGCCTCCTTGTCTATTCTCTCCAAGGATCTTCAAGCAGATGTTAGACCGTCCGGCCTTTCAACTCTTTTACGTGTTTTGTCCGTCATGAGTGATTCTATTTTGTCAGCTTTCCTAACAGAGTACCAACAAAAACAGAAAAAAATGGAAAGGCCGACAAAACGCCTTAGAAAAAGACAAAAACAAGCTGGGACCTAACCTCTGCTTGGAGAGTAACGATATTTGATAATCCTGGGAAAGAGTCACAATTGTGGGTCGCTCTAAGAACAAGTCGTGATCGCTAGCGGGTACGTGAAAGGTCATCACCGATTTAAGGTATCTATGTAACAGTTTGATGTCTAAATGTTTGCCCAAGTGTTATAAAAAAGCAATAATGGGTTCTTTAGAAGTTGAATCACTGAAACAGTACAGGGATGATGTGTGGGAGGTGTGGCAAAACACCCGTTTTGGCAAGCCTTGTTTTGGTACATGACCCTGGATGACCCCGGAAAAACATGGAAATGACTCTTTTCCTGTGCATGCGCATTCGGAAGTATCAACGAGCTTATTACCGTGAAGGCCAGCACCACGTCACTTCCGGCGTGCACGAATTCCCTATGCAGACCCTCCACCAGTTCCGGGTGCTCGATGACGACTTCCGGTACGTACCCGCCGGCCTGCAGGTAGCCGCGTCGCTCGAACTCGAACAGATATCCCTCCGCGCAGATCACCGTCTCGTCATCCTGCAGGCGCGCAAGTAATCCTAGGAAATACACGGCAAACAGGTGTCATCTCCGAGCAGACGTAAGGAGAAAAAGTCGTGACATTTTCTGCCTGTGCTTTGCGTTATGACATGCGGTATGGAGGAATAGACACTTCACATACGTCATGATCTCAACTTAACGTTTCGTTGTAATCACTGTTTTATCGTAGCGCAAATGGTTCTTGCTCCATGAATATATATGAATGCTATACGTCATTTTGCATGAAATGAGGTGATTTTTTTCTAACTCTTAACGTTGCCCTTCAGTAATTTTTTCCATGCGAATATCTCCTAGGGATCATTCGTACTAGTACTTCGTACGCAATTTAAGTAAGTAAGTAAGATGATTCAAAATAAATCAAGCAACTGCACAAATTCTGTTAAGAGTCAGACGTGACCGATAGCATTCATTATCTTGCATCAGTGACTGAGAACTGCTTGTGACAAGAAGGGGCGAGACTCGATGCTGAAAAACTGGCTCGTACTAGTGTATATGGGACAAAATAACGTGTATGTTAACCTGGCTGAATGGCACTCGGGACCTTGAGTTAAAGGATAGGCTTTGAGAAATTGTTTTGGCCTTGGAGCGTGTGATCTGGCCTGAAAAACCGCCCGGCACCCAGACTTTATCACCAGCCGAAGTACAGCTTCTCCCCGGCTTGTGCCTATGCCAGGAGCCGGCCTGCCAAGGCCCTGAAAACAGTCTGGTACCCAGGCTATGTCACCAGTTGAGGTACAGCTTCTTTAAGCCAATATCACACCAGCTCTGATCACATCCGCAATTTTTGGCAGACGTTCTATGTTTAAGAGTGCTGAGGTCTTAAGATAGTTTTGCGCCTCAAGTCTGAGCCCTTAAGGCACACCTTCCCTCCTATAAATTAGTTCGCTTGAACTCTCCCATCCGCCTCTTGAGCCCTTAAGGCACACCTTCCCTCCTATAAATTAGTTCGCTTGAACTCTCCCATCCGCCTCTTGAATGGAATAACCCGTCTGCCAACCTTTGCCCCTTGCCATGTTGACAGGTACCGACCTTGAAACGACCTTGGGTGCTGCATAATCAACAAGAACACACACAAACGGTGCGGCGGACATTTCATAATGTATTGCGGTTCTAGGTCACTCACCTTTGGACAAACAACTAGAGACTGAAGGATACGCCAAACCGCGGTTACTGGATATGATTTTGGAGTATGTGTCAGGTAGAATCCTCATATTCTTTAGTGTCAGACAGTGAAAGTTACCTGACAGTGAAAGCTACCCGAAACGTTCTGTCGATTCCAAGTCATATCCAGCTGCTTATGAGTAACTGCTATTTGGCGTAGCTGCTATCGGGTTCAAGTCTGCATGGCGAGCCAAAAATAGCGATGTTTCAGTTGAGCGCAAAGTGTGTTTGTAAACAAAAACAAATCACACTCCGCAGTACAAGTAGTCTCACCTTTCGCGGTGAGTTAAACAGTGTGTTACTGACACCGCCTTTCAGCTGAGCGACCTTGATCTTAAAGACCAAACATTCCACAGATGGCACAACGAATTTAATAGACGATTCTTTTACGTGTGTTTGCTTTGCATCCAGTTGTATCAGATTATGAAATTAAGTGTTGCAGAAATGTAATATCGGTCCCTGAGCGGTCGCTGAGCGACAGTATTCAGAAAGGGGCGGGGCCGAACACATACAGCTTCGCCCGGCCTGTGTGCGCGCTGCACCATTCTGGCGAGAGTGCACAGCAACACAAAGCGCGCAAACAGCAAGTAAATATATATCAACCTTGTACCGGCTTTTGCAGATGTAATTTGTTCCACCTACCCTTGGGTCTGGGTTTAGACATGGCTGGATCACAGTTTGCTACTGCAGGCTGTTTGTGTCAAAACGAGCGGGGCTCGATGTGGCAAAAACCGGCTGGGCTGCTTTAATTAACCCTCAAGCACCCGACCTTTTTTTGCGACTAAAATGACCGAGTGGGGTCCAAACGGACCCCAAAATATTTTGTTCATAAAATCTCAGTACCATTTCTTATCGGCGATCATTGTATATACATTGCTTCGTCAATGTAAGAGGAAGATTTTGAGACGTTAAGGTGTTGCAAATTCCAACTCATCATCATAATTTATGCAAAAGTTCAGAAGGATCACGTTTTGCACTAAACCTATTCCGACCAGATAGGGGAATTTTGAGGCCCTCAGCAACATTTATGTCGCATAACTCATGAACGGCTAGAGATAAAGCTACGAAACTTGGTAATTTATCACAAAATATTGTTCGCAAAAGTTTTTGATCAATAAAGTAAGTTTATCATTTTTTGGAAAAATTTGACAATTTCAATTTAAACAAGGTTTTCTTGGTAAACTACACCTGTTTTCTGACAACAATTAAATTCTATGAAATTCAAAGTAATTTTCATGACTTAAAATTTATAATTTATGCTAATTTCATGACGTCATTGGTCAAAATCTAAGATGGCCGCCCTGATTAGGCAAATGACGTCATAATGTCACATCACATGTTGATGACACAGAAATTTTTGTAAGGATTTAGGTTTACATTCTTATTATTGTCTGGAAGTTTGGTAGTCATACTATAAGTGGTTAAGGAGTTAGCCTTCAAAGTTTGTTTTAAAAATTGCATATTTTTGCTGGGGTCCGTTTGGACCCTAGAGGGGCTGAACACAAACTTTCTTTAAAATTTCCACATTATTGTACCAATCTTTGCGAAAACTTAGGAGAAGGCAAAAGACATATTGACGGACAAAGTCACGGAAGGATTTTTTCTTCAGATCAAAAATGTTCAAATGGCACTTCAAAATGTACCCCTGTGCTAATGGTGTGGCGTCGCGTGGCGCTGTCGGCAAGGCTGCGTTTGGCCCCAATCCCAGAGTCCCGGGTTCGAATCTGCTGATGTGCCGCGATGTCGTGCCTTTGTGGAAAAGCACGGCTTTCCTCACTTCACCAATGTGCAAAAGGGTCCCTCGAATAGGACGTTACATGGAGGTACCTTGGCTGTACAACGATTGGTCAAAGTAAAGAATGACTTTTTCCCCGCAAACGTTACCTCGTATAATGTCGATACACAACTGATACGGGCATGGACACACTCCCGTGCGACCGCAATTCTAGGACAAGGCCGCTGTGCCCTACGTACATGGCAGGGACAGATAGATACATTTTGTGTTGAGACCTTTATTTATTCATGAGAACCTCAAATCGGCCTGCAGACCGCTTTGGGTCTTATTTACATAATGGTTCGAGAGGATCGTACTCACATAGGAAACACCCACGAATAACGAAGGATGCTATCGCCTTAGGGTGGAAAGATAGCCCGTGGCTAGGCGTGTTGACTTAGAAACTAAAGGTTCTGGGCTCGAATCCCAAACAGGCCCTGATGTTGTTGGCAATGGCACTTGGCACATATATCTTCACTCCATCCAGCTGAAAATAAGTACCTGGCTTCGGCAAGGGATGGCTTGTTAAACGTAAAGTAAAGCGTTTTTAGTCCGGTGCTACACAAAATAGACGTTACTCAGGCAAGTTGATATCATTTTGGAAACGTTTCAGGTAACATCCACTACCTTTCTCTAGTGGCATTGAGAAGATCTGTTACAGAGCAGGTTTTATACGGTATGCGCGTTTTAGCTAACTATTGGAATTGTTACCTGGATGTCTAACTATCCTCGAAGTACCATATAGTTAGTTTAATTCCTTGCCATAGCATCGGGTGGCTCCCATCTCCGTTTCTATAGCCCTCGGGCCACAAAGCACACACTATTATGTATAGCGAAAGAAAACAAAGACAGCATACAGGACGCTCTGATATCAGGATATCAGGATATAGAAGAAAAACTTTGTAATGAGTGTCTTTGATTTTCCTAGATCACGACTGATGAAATTTAAAGTTACTTAGTCATACAGCTAGATTTTAACGTTCTCGCGCTCTGTAAACTCCAAAGTACGCCAGAATGGTTCTTTGGTTATGTCAGAACTTCTTTTTGCAGACCTCCTGTGTGTTGAAGTCGATGGGAGTCGGGTCGGTGCCGTAGTACGCGTGTTTGTTGTTTGTTGTGTACAGTTTTATTGTTTACTTGTTCAGAACTTGTTTTTGCAGACCTCCTGTGTGTTGAAGTCGATGAGAGTCGGGTCGGTGCCGTAGTACGCGTGTTTGCTCATGTCGGCTGTGTATCGGGAGGCGGGCGGCTGCCGGTCCAGCGCCTCGGCCATGGCGCGGGTGAAGTGCGAGGCGTTCCCGCAGCACAGCCCGAGGTACCGCACCCCGAGGGCGCGCGCCCGACGGCTGAAGGCGGCGATCTGAGACCGGCTGCACAGCCAGGGGTCCAGGTCCAGAGGAAACGCGACCTTACCTGCAACAAGACCACAACAACACGCTCTTAACAACACCACCACATAAACAAGATGGCCCCTGCATGACGTCAGATCCAACATGGCGGTGCTCATGACCGCCGACGAAGTCAATACAGGTTTTGGTGTCGCAAACCTGTCATAAAGACATTTGAACGTGTAACTGACAACATTGCTAAAGGGAATGCTACAACGTTTAACAACTCAAAGTTACACATGTATGTGACAGACCTGTGGCAACGTATTCCATCCCAAAGGAATATGCTACATTTACACTAGTCTATATGACACAGAAAATGTACAGAGTGTATCCTGCACAGTCTAGTAGGCGTTACACAATAGCGAGCTGACTGACCGTTCTCGTCCTTGAGCGTGAGGAAGTTCGGGTCCCCTTCATGGGTGCGGTACGGTACCGGGACAGCCGCTAGGGGGATCTGAGGAGGATAGACGGGTAAATAGTGTGAGAATAACCTCATTGTTTTAACCAACACAGCCACAGAGTACACGGCACAATACTAATGGCTGATTTTGACACGTACCTTGATGTTGTTCTTGGCCTCCTCGAGTACAGGCAGCATTGTGGGCGGGCCGCGGCCGCAGTTCAGCCCGACAACGTCCGCGCCGGCCTCCGCTAGCTCCTGCAGGGCCGTCTGGATAGGCACGCCGTCTATCAGCTCGGAGTGGCGCTGCAGGTTCAGGGTCACGACTATGGGGAGACCTAGACAGGACGGGAGGTTAACGCTACAGGTGAGAGCTGAACAAGAACCTGGACGGGGCAAGGTACTGACTTCAAAACACCTGACCCCTTCGGAATCAAGGAGTCGGGGAGACCAGGATAGGCCGGGGGCAGAAGAGAATAACGCTGCAGGTGAGCTGAAACAAGAACCATGACGGTACACGACATAGATTTCAAACTATCATAGCCACCGCTTGTTACATCACTAAAAAATTTACACCGTTAGGATTTATCTTAATATATCTAAACTTGAAAGTTCGTCTGTGTTGGTTTTGGATCAGACAGTACAATTCACCAGAAAAGCTTGGACCTACGCACCCAAATTTTCGACTGACTGACTCCGTTGCACCTTGTACAACGATGATGAACTAAACTGAACTGAGCAACTCCACTCTTTGTCAAGCTATGAACATTCTATTGTTACAGTGTAACTCCGAGCCAGGCTTATCTATTTGCGCACCTTTGGCGTACTTCTTGGCGCACTGCAGAGCGAACATGGCCTCGGCGAAGGCGAAGAAGGACTCGGCCACCACGAAGTCCGCCCCGACCTCCACAGCCCACTCCAGCTGCTCCTGTGGGGAGGGGGGCGATAACGACTGAACAACTGACGCGCTGTACCGTGGCCGGCACGTAAAATGAGCAACACACTTGTTAACCAGCTCAACACACCTATTTTGCTTGCCCACCTGCCTAACACAGTGCGTGGCACAGGCAAGACAGGAGTGTAAAACAGGTAAACAAGTGGGCTCCTTGCATTTGTACGCATCGACCACGGTAGCGCTAACATGTCGCGAATAAGACACTAAAAGAAATGAAAACTTCTAAGTAGTATTTGCACTGTAATCATATCATATCATATCGTAATGCATGTTTATTTGTAACATATTGTCAAAGTTATCATCAAACATTTGCCTACAAGCATGAAAGCTCATCCGTGATGGTAGATGACATCCTTCTCTTACCGGAACGGGGTATGATACAGACTTTTATCAACCTCATCTTTGACCAATTCCTGACGTCACACAAGTCACGTGTCCAGGCAATTGGGTCGATAGCTGAAAAGACTCGAAGATAAGGTCGAAATTTCCATGGAGTCCATTTTTAGTTAAATATCCTCACAAACACTTGCCTACCTTGAACATGACCTCAGCCTTCTCCTTCCAGCCGGAGTTATTTGGGTCGAACAGGTTGAGTTTGCAGATGTTTCCCGCCATGAGCGTGCCGGTGTCGTCTGCCACCTTCCTCGCCAGGCGCAGCGCCGTGCGGTTCATCCGCTCCAGGTCCGCCTCCCTGCCGATAATGCGCATTTTCTCTCGGTGCGCGTAGTGCTGGGAACGGAGGGGTGTATGTACAAATGTAGTTAGGCGGGCTTCAAGAAAGGTCAGGTAAAAGGTGGGTTTCTATGCACTATGGACACGGTATAGGAGCCGGTATTGGAGCCCATCCTTGTAGTTTTCTTTTCCGTTGTAAATAGTGAGAAATAAGTGTAAAATTTTTCTAAGCTGAAAGATTTTTTTTTGTTTTCAACCTGCTAACGTGGATCACAACGCTACCGGCGTACACAAACTAACCATGCAGAGCCTCGCTCTTACCGTAAATGTCAGTACCACAACTCCCCATACAGAGCCCCCTCTTACCGTTAAGGCCAGCACCACATCTGTATCTGTATCTATATAGCCGGTATAACCGCCGTTCGGCGTAACACACACATCGCTACCGGCGTGCACGAACTCCCCATGCAGAGCATTGCTCTTACCGTCAAAGCCAGCACAACATCGCTTCCGGCGTGCACGAACTCCCTATGCAGAGCCTCCACTTTATCGGGATGTTCTATGACGATCTCGGGCACGAAGGTCCCGGCCTGCAGGTAGCCGCGCCGCTCCAGTTCCAACAGGTACCCGCCGGCACAGATCACTGTTTCTCCGGCCTTCAAACGGGCCAGCAGTCCTACAGAAGGCCGTGAGGTACATGTTAGATGTGTTAGCACCTAACCCTAGCCCAGCTCCAGCAGATACCCACCGGCACAGATCACGGTCTCCCCGGCCTGCAAACGGGCCAGCAGTCCTGTACGATAACGTGTGGTACATCTTAGTACCCTAACCCTAACCCTGACCCCGACTCCTAACCCCTAACCCCTAACCCTAACCCTTACCCCTAACCCAGTTCCAGCAGGTACCCGCCGGCACAGATCACTGTCTCCCCGGCCTGTAGACGGGCCAGCAAACCTGCACAATATGTTGTAGTACATGTTAGTACCTACCCATAACCCTAACCCCGACTCCTAACCCCTAACCCTTACCCTTTACCCCTAACCCAGCTCCAGCAGGTAGCCGCCGGCACAGATCACGGTCTCCCCGGCCTGTAGACGGGCCAGCAGTCCTGCACAACCGTGTAGTACATGTTAGTACCCTAACTCCTAACCCCTAACCCTGACCCCGACTCCTAACCCCAAACCCTAACCCTGACCCCGACTCCTAACCCCTAACCATAACCCAGCTCCAGCAGGTACCCGCCGGCACAGATCACGGTCTCCCCGGCCTGCAGACGGGCCAGCAGTCCTACACAATATCGTATGGCACATGTTAGTACCCTAACTCATAATAACCCCTAACCCTAACCCTGATCCCGACTCCTAACCCTTACCCTAACCCTAACCCTAAACCTAACCTCTTACCCTTAACCCAGCTCCAGCAGATACCCACCGGCACAGTTCACTGTCTCCCCGGCCTGCAGATGGGCCAGTAGTCCTACACAATATGGTGTAGTACATGTTAGTACCTAACCCCTAACCCTAACCCTTACCCCTAGCCCCAAACCCCTAGCCCCTAACCCTAAACCAGTTCCAGCAGGTACCCGCTGGCACAGATCACGGTCTCCCCGGCCTGCAGATGGGCCAGTAGTCCTACAGAGGGCCGTGTAGTACTTGTTAGTACCTGACCCTAACCCTAACCCTTAGGCCTAACCCTAACGCTAACCCCTAGCCCTAGCCCTAGCCCTAGCCCTAGCCCTAGCCCTAGCCCTAGCCCTAGCCCTAGCCCTAGCCCTAGCCCTAGCCCTAGCCCTAGCCATAGCCATAGCCTTAGCCATAGCCATAGCCATAGCCATAGCCATAGCCATAGCCATAGCCATAGCCATAGCCATAGCCCTAATCCTAACCCCTAACCCTTAACCTGATGACCTGGACCAGGCGAGTGTCACCATGGTTACTGGTAGCAGACACCTTGTGGTGTTCGGTTACATTATATGTAGCATGTGGCAAAACAGAGCTGCGGGCCGGTGGTTATGTATATATAGATATATGAGGCAGCCCAACAAACTCGCCACAGAATAATCGGGACTGTCGAACTAAGGTTAAAAATTACCAGGGCTGCCTATGTACAATGCACACATGTAACCAAGTATTATGTATCTTACCTGTTGTAACTTTTTCTCATTAGCCATGACCCGGATACTTGTGGGCACATTTGTCTTAAACCACATATGTGTTCTAGAATTTTGCAACAACAGAAACTTAAACAACGCTACTTTGTACAAGGAACGGCGTCTCTCGTGTATAGCTTTCGTTGTATAAGAGATATCCGCAGTTAACTCCTGTCAGCAGCCCTCCTAAAATTACTGTGGGTTGTTTCTATGATTCCCCCTTGCAGACTATCATGTTAACTCCGGTGTCTATGTACAACCAAAACTCCTAGAATCCTGAACAGGTTCTAGACACTGACTGTACCCACCTTTAGGCTTGGGTTCCTCCATGTTACCTGTGCAGCCGCCCCTCCCCCTGTATGTACACAAACTGTAGATCACATCACAATCACACACACTCGCGAGGGCTCGCCACCCATGGCCCTACTGACCCCTGGACTTTCTGACAGTATGTTTACTACGCCGGACGGAAAGAACGTTGCCTTGCTAGATATACTTCGTTATAAACACATTCGTATTGTCCCGGATAGACGTACATATCTGTGTCATGTGTGGCGTCGGCGTGGCGCAATGGCTAGAGCGCTGGGCTCAGAAGCAAGAGGTTCGATACTCTGACATGACCCAATGTTGCGCCCGTGGGAGGCGCACCTTGCTCGACGGGCCACTCGGCTGATCTGTTTTAGGTAGTGCTAAAATGTTACATGGATTTGGTGCGACACTGGAACAAGACCTGCAAATTTGCCAAAAAGAACCGTATTTCACACATGTATTTGTACCTACAAAACATTGCTATAATCTGCCCACTGATAGAAATAAGACAACGACAACCCGTGAAAAAACACAAAGTTTTATTGCTTTAAAATAAGAAATTTTTGTGTTTGTTACATTTGTATTTCTATTCAATTGGAACATACTGTGCCCGGAAAGGTCAGACTTGACAGTAAAATTCAGAGGTGGTAGAAGCAGTCGTTCATCAGATATAACAGCTGGTGTGTTACGCCGAACGGCGGTTATACCGGCTATATAGATACAGATACAGATGCAGATTCCGGGTCATGGGGTCAATAGGAGAGTCTATTAATTCACGATAGGTATTTTTTTTCTTACATTTTTAATGATGCCAAACTCTGTCATTAAGTCCCACGCGAGCGAAGTGAAAGATGTAGACCTGTTGGTTATTTCGGAACTCGCAGTTTAAATTTTATTGTTCAGAACTTGTTTTTGCAGACCTCCTGTGTGTTGAAGTCGATGAGAGTCGGGTCGGTGCCATAGTACGCGTGTTTGCTCATGTCGGCTGTGTATCGGGAGGCGGGCGGCTGCCGGCCCAGCGCCTCGGCCATGGCGCGGGTGAAGTGCGAGGCGTTCCCGCAGCACAGCCCGAGGTACCGCACCCCGAGGGCGCGCGCCCGGCGGCTGAAGGCGGCGATCTGAGACCGGCTGCACAGCCACGGGTCCAGGTCCAGAGGGAAGGCGACCTTACCTGCAACAAGACCAAAACAACACGCTCTTAACAACACCACCACATAAACAAGATGGCTCCTACATGACGTTAGATCCAACATGGCGGCGCTCATGACCGCCGACAAAGTCAATACAGGTTTGGCTGTCGTAAACCTTTCATCACGACAAAAAAACATGTGCGTGCAGATTCTGTGATCACTATGGTTATGGTCTGTTTTTGTCTAGTATCACCAAGGTTACGGGCTGTTTTGTGATCACAATGGTGATGGGCTGTTTTTGTCTGCTATCACCGTGGTAACGGTCTGTATATGTTTGTGATCACCATGGAAACGACTTATGCGATGGCCTCACCATCCGGGTCCTTGAGCGTCATGAAGTGCGGGCTGTCCGGGTGGGTGCGGTACGGGACGGGGACCGCCACTAGCGGCACCTGGGAGGGGAGAACATGCGGATGTGTCTCACTTTCGTCGATGAAATTTAGACACCCAAATAATAATAACGCCAAAAATAGCATAACTATGAATTGATGTGTAACGGAGGTGAAGTCCAATGGGAAACAAATGTTACACAAAGTTTCTCACCTTTATAGAAGTACATGTAGAAATCAAAATAAGCTCAGCCAAAAACACAATAACCTGATCATGATTTAGATTACAATAGATTGTATTTTTCAGGTTGGAGAAATTACTAACAGTCCCCGGCCTGGTTATAGTTTGGTACATTTGTTAGTCTTTTTTGGGTAGGGGGCGGCTTAATTTTTCCGCCTAAGGCCTAACCATAACTTGACCTATCGACTAGACCTATCGCGTGTCGTATCACCGACCTTGATCTTGTCCTTCAGGTCCTCGAGCAGCGGCAGCATGGTGGGCGGGCCCCGGCCGCAGTTCAGCCCGACGGCGGCGGCTCCGGCCTCCGCTAGCCGCACCAGCGCGTCCCCTAGCGGGACCCCGTCAAACAGCAGGTCTCCGCGGTGCTTACTGATGCCAACTACAGCCGGCAGACCTGCCGATCAGCAGACATGAGACAGCAAAGAAAAAGGTCAAGGTTAAGGTAGTCCTACAGCCTTTTTGAGAACGTTAAGCGACAGTGGGTTGTTGTTCAAACATGTGTACAACAACAGAGTAGCCTGGTAGTTTGACTAAATTGTGAAAAACCCCTGTCACAAAGCGACAGAAAATCGACCGCGCGGCCGACAAGTCTGCAAAATTTAAATGGCATTGATATTTTCGGCAGTGATACGCCCGGTGTTCTCTCGATCATCGAGTGACTTAAAGAAATCGGCCGATGTTCGAGCCCGTCCGATGTGAAAGAATGATAATCTCTAGGAATGTTTGAATTCGCCGATCTTCAGTCGATCAACAAGTACGGCAGATGTTTGTCGACTGTGTGACAGGGGCGTTTAGAACCAGATGTAAAAATTGGAGGTCCTGCTGAAGTACCGTAACAAAACCACAAGGGGGAGGCATAATCTATTTCGATTTCAAGATCTCATGAAGATCTTCCAATGTACCAAATATCAATATAACCCATCCAGGCCTTCTAGAGTTATACTGTTCATCCATGTACATACACAAGGACATACATGCATTCATTCATACATAAACACACACACTTTATAAGGACTCAAGACCATGTAACTTTATCTCTGTTATATACTTTGTCTGACCCTTGCCTCTCCCCTCATGACCTCAATGAAAAGCGGCCTGCAGGCCGATTTGAGCTTTCATGAATAAATAAAGGTTCAAACAAACACACACACACACACACACACACATGTACACACATGCAAACATACATAAACATCTACTAGTAGCCACAGATACGACCGAAAACATAACCTTCCTTGTGACGGTAAGCACACCTTTTCCGTACTGCTTGACGCACTCCAGAGCGAGGCTGGCCTCGGCGTAAGCGAAGAAAGTCTCGGCGTAGATGAAGTCCGCTCCTCCCTCCACGGCCCACTCAATCTGCTCCTGTCATAGGGTTCAGAGACAAGGTGTTGTATCAAAGATGTGCTTATATCCATGACATGCTTCGAAGCACCCCCTTGGATATCCTGAACACGTCGCAAGCGTAAACCATCACCGCTTGCGATCCTGGATATCCACGACTTGGACGGAGCACGTTTTGGATAGGTCACACGCCCCCCCCCCCCCCCGAAAAATCAAATAGCTCATAACTGGGGAAAAGTGCTCTTACATGTTGCTCGACAAGAAACGGCACGGTACGTTTGGCGACGGCTCAGGTCCGAGGACATTTCAGGGATGGATAATTAGCGGGAATCATGTGTTAAGAATGTATGGAACTCCTTGTCAAAGATGCGAGTTCAAAGAACTAATCTGTGGCATTTATAAGTAGGCAACCCAGGTAATCAAGACGAGTATTTGAAGACAATTCAATCTCTTCAACAGGGTAAGACCCGGGATTATTCCCGGACGTTTCGCGTGACATCCAGCACTCTTCTTTATCGTCACTACAGTGGACTTGCAGAATATATCAATAAAGTAGAAGCCAGTTTAGCAGTTAATTTCGCAATGGATTAACGCACACTTCTGCTAGCTGCACGGAATCCCCAAATCCCAAATCGGTGCGGTCTAGCTAGATAACTTAGCATTACTGCACCAGCCGAATACATGTAATTGCACGAAATTCACTGACAAAAAGGCCGTGCAATTAAGCGGCTTCTACTGTACTAGAACAGCTAACGAAAGGCCATAGAACGTGTTGAATGTCACTAAATCGTAAGGAATTTTCTTTTGCAATCTGTGTCATTATATATCCAACTCTTTACCTTGAACATGGCGCGTGCCTTCGGTTCCCAGGCCGGGTCGGTTGCGTCATAGATGTTGGTGCCGCAGATGTTTCCAGCCATGAGCGTGCCGGTGTCGTCTGCCACCTTCCTGGCCAGGCGCAGCGCCGTGCGGTTCATCCGCTCCAGGTCCTCCTCACGTCCGATCAGCCGCAGCTTCTCTCGGTGCGCGTAGAACTGTCAGGAAATAACTGCATTGAAGCAGGCTTCCTACCTTACTAAATAGTCGTGTCGTGTAAAGCCTGGGGCACAACCCGCCGTACGTGCAATTTGTCCGTACGTTTTTTGTGGAGGCCACGTCCGCCACGTATTCCTGAAAACGTTCAGTCTGTACATGGCAGGTGCGTCGCCCGTACTGGCACGTACGGAGGGCGAATCCGCAGCCCGAACGCAGAGAAAGTTCTGCATACACTTAAATTTCTACGGCGTGTCTGCGTGCTCCCAAATCCGTGGGAATCGCCACGTGTTCGTACGGAGACAGTACTTACCACTTACGGATACCAAAAGATTGCCCACGTTTTGGCACGTAGACAGCACGCACTTGCAAGTACGGCGGGCCGTGCCCCTAGGTTAAGAGAGAAGCTGAGAAAAGCACCTTCCTGGCTTGAAGTCCATTATTCCATTAAAACTTCGCATCGGCAGATTGAAAAATGGGAACCATAAAAGAGACAAGCTGTCACAACTCGCATCGGAAGGGTAGTCCGACCTCTAAAGTGCACATTTCTATACGGCAGAAATTCTCGGGAACCGCATGCAAACGAACCTTTGTGACCTTTGACCCACATGCGCAACTTCCAAATTTCACTATTCTAGAGTGTACCGGACACTATCAGCTTGGCTAAGTGTCTTCTTTTAACAAAAGAATGGCAAATACCTAACTTACAACTTCCACCTCCAAAATGCCAAATTTCTAAAGAAAACTTTTTTTTTCAGTTTGTATAGTTTTTGCAAGAATGGACCCCCTACGTAGACTACTGGCCTTTTCCCCGGACAGACGTGTGAAGAAAACTGCATCGCGATTCCTAACAAAGATAAGTAGCCCCTGTACATACTTAAAAGCGAAAATGCGTTACAAGTTAAAACAGCAAAGAATTCTGACCTGATTTTCGGCTGCCCTTGCCTTCATCGTGTTTGAATGATCAGTTTGGTCACGGGACTTACGCACACGTGAGGTCATCAACAGTCAAAACTGCCAGAAGTTTAATGATGTCTATTTGTTTCAAGATTTTTTTTTTTTCGTACCAGTTTTTCGTAATGCTGTACAAAGAGTTACAAATGCAATACTTACCGTGAAGGCCAACACTACGTCACTTCCGGCGTGCACGAACTCCCTATGCAGACCCTCCACCAGTTCCGGGTGCTCGATGACGACTTCCGGTACGAACCCGCCGGCCTGCAGGTAGCCGCGTCGCTCGAACTCGAACAGATATCCCTCCGCGCATATGACAGTCTCCCCATCTCTAAACCGCTCTAACAAACCTGGAAGTACCGCGGACCAAATTGTGTTACACAGACTACTAGTACACCATTCACAAATCAAAGCATGGATTCACCCCTAGCCTGTGTCTACACAATCTCTCGATGGCTGGGGTTAATGACCCCCTAGGGCAATAGGGAGGCAATATTTTAGGGCCGGCCGCTAGGAGTGCGATTTTAGTCAGGCAAGATTCACCCCCTCTATAAAAACGTGTTTGGTCCGCTCCATTCCAGTCAAACTGTACTTTGTGACCCTATGTACTTTACCTCATGTCACCTTTAATATCAATCACAGAATCCACTAAAAATTCAAAACGTAGGACTATTCATTAACCTCTGCCTCCAGAGAAGAAGTTCAACCCCTTTACTAGTTTGAGTAATGCATGTAGAAACATCAGCATGTTATACTTATAGAATACGACATTTGTTACTTTTCTACTGTTCGGTAACCTTGCAATTAGCCTACTGGCATGAAGTGGCAAATAAAGCAGCTATTGTTAATATTACTTATGACATACAAGTTGATGTTTTGAGCATTCCAGTAGCTACTGAATAGTCTCCAAGCAGACCCTACGGTGCCTTACAGATAATATCAAAGCTGGCAAAGGAGTATAGCCGGCCAAAGGGAGATATCCGGCCAAAGGGAGTCAAATGGGCACCGTCCTTTGCCAGCTTTGATACTATTTTTAAGGCACCGTAGGGTCTGCTTGGAGACTAGCTACTTAATAGCTTTGCCTACTTTACCCATTTCACAGTTGGACGGATTGGCATTCTCACCTTTTGCCTTGGCCGCCATTGTTTCTCACCAACGGTGTCACCAACAAGCTTGGTATGTACACAAAGCGTCGAGTCCGGTCTGAACTGCCTCGAACCAGTTACGTTCGGATTCACCTAATAGACTACATAGTATTATCAGCAAGCAATGACAAATGGCTGCAGTTCGGACTCATTGAACAACTAAGATCAACATTGTGTCGGTGCGGTTCCCGAGTTAAGCAATAAAAGCCCCAAATCTGTATGTGTAACTTAACGTTCTCATTTGTGTATTTTATGTCCAGGAAGACTAGCATTGTACATTGTATGTAGCTCTGCTATTAAATGGACGAATAAAGCCTCTAAAGCCCCTAAAGCCTCTAACTCTTTACCACCAGACTTCAACTGTCTGTCGTAGAGATATCTTTTCCCAAAGTCTCCAACAAATAAATCAGGTCCTTACAGTTTCACGAAAGCTGCTGGGAGACGATTTTACTAGGGCCCAAGAGCCACCGAAAATCATGACCAAAGCATGTCCATATCGATATCATACCGAAACCAGAAGCCCTGCTGCAGTACCATAGAGAGCTGCTAGGGGCCCGTACTTGACCGTCCCATCGTTTCACTGTAACTTGTAGACATGCATCACACTCAAAATATCATAAAGATCCACTATCAACTTATCGAGCTTATAATGCTGTCAAAACACTCGCATTTCCACCCTACATCTGCTTAGAGTTTACCCTCTGGCTGACCCCAAAACAAACTTGATGTCGACAACTGTACTGTGTAACCTTTAGCTTATACGCTAATGTCGCAGTACGCGTATAGGGTGTGGCAGATTAAACAGTCACATAAACGGACACAGTGTGGCAGATTACACCGCCACATAACACTGCACCAGTTTCAATTGATCTCAATTCACCACCATTCAGTGTAAATATCTCCTAGAGGAGCTTGTGCCGGCCCGTGACGGCGTCTGAGAGCTTGGCCAGCTGCCAGCCTGGGTAGGTAAACAACCCGGGCAGAACGGCAACAACATGGCGCACGCCGTGGATCCGGAGGTTCTGCGGGAGTACCGAGAAAACGGCGCCGTGTGTCTCAGGAACGTCTTCTCCGCGGACTGGGTGGACAAGGTCAGGAAGGGTAAGGTGGCAGACGTCTTCTGTGTCATACTGTGGACAGCCCCACGTCCCGACTCCGTTCTGTTCCGCCCCCCTCCCCCGTGTTTTATAAGGTTAAAGGTCCGACGATAGTCACGACCTGACTTATGTTTTGGTTTATAAAGGCAAGGAGGTTAGGGACTGGTCGATATTTAGCGGGGGGGGGGGGGGGGGGGGGGGAGGGCCGGTCGTCAGAGGGTCGGGTCAAAAAATTTTTCCTAGGCCCTCCCCCCCGGTCAAAATTTTTTTCCTAGGCCCTCCCCCCAAGTCAAAATATTTTTCCTAGGCCCTCCCCCCTCCTATCAAATTTGAAAAATATTCAAGACACAAATAAATCACCGCGCTCCCGCTTGGAAATATCCTTTACGCCATACTGATACTGGTTTTCCGTTTTTAGTCGCGAAGCAGATCTCTTACCCCTAGGATAAAAGGGAAATTGAATGGCTCGGAGCCCATAAATATATTCTTCATGGAGGCTACTTTATTCTTTTGATATTCATAAATGATGCCACTCTACTAGTCCAAACAACACTGCAGAAGTATTTTGTACCTGGATTTCAGCTAGTCGGCGCGCTCCTCGCCCCGGAGCAGCTTGTCGGAGACTTATTTTCAAATGATATACATACCTTTGGGACTTGTTGGTTCTGTGGTGGCAATAACTGACTGTGACTCGGGGGAAAATGCCAACAAAAACGTCAGCACGATGCGACTATTAAACCAAAACTGTAGTGGGGAGGGGGGCGCCGAAGCGTAAGGACGATTTTCCCACGGCGGGCCGGGGTCGACCGGTCGCCTTCAGTCTCTACCTCTCCCGGGGCGTTAGAACGCAGACTTCTACTCGGGAGATCTTTTAAAAATGCCACGCTTTTTTTGTACACCCATTTTGTCGGTCAAAAATGACGGAATGGGCCTGCACATAGTAGGGATATTGCGATGATTTGAAAAAAAATATTTACAAAGTGGCACGCCCGCTCGATGTTGCAGCAACATGTTAGCGCGTAAAAAAAGGTCTAAATCAAAAGGCCATTTGTACTGGTGTTCTAGGTGTACTGGCACATGAACACAAGCATGACAAAGAATTATGATACTATTTCTTCGGTAACATTCACTTTTATTCACGATTCTGATAATGCCTGCAAACTCCGATCGGAATCACCCGGAACCTGTACGATTTAAGGCATTTTGACGGGAATTCATTTATTTTTTGACACGTTAGTTCAGATTCTTTTCTCAGTAGCTGTGCCTGTATCACAGGACTCATGAACTGTCAAGCTTCCGATTTTCATAGTTTTAAAACTATCGACAAAGGAATCGTTTAAGGATGTTTTCCTCCTGGTGCAAACTGTAAACAGACGTCACACACCACTCGTCTCCGACGTGACAAAGACACTGCCGCCTCTTGCGCCATTTTTCTTTGATTTGAGAGGCTCGAGCCGTCCACCGCGGCTCCGACATCGTTTCCTCGCGATCTTTGCCAGCCCTGACTCCACCGCTGCCCCTTCTCCTTGTCCCTCAACACTTGTAGTGGAAGCAATAGTTTCCGCGTCATCCACTTCTACTTGACAAGTGGACGCCTTGGCGTGACTTGTGTATGTTGTCCAGTCCCAAACATTGCAGTTTCCCGGGTTATTCCCATAGTTCGCGCTTCTTCTTGATTGACGTTTACCGCGTTTTTGGCGCCGCTGCGGGCTGTGATTGGTCGCAAGTTAATTCGATTTTACGCACAAAGTGGCACGCCCTGTCCAATCGGTACATCTAAAGACTGCAGCCAAGGCTGTTGCCATGGTAACGACACGTACAACAGCATGTCCTACGTGGGAATCGGCTTGCACACGTCTTGTACTGCGTGCTTTTGATAATTATGATAGTTCCCAAGTCGAGCACTCACTGCTAGCTGTACAGGTTACAACAAGGACGTTGTGTAAGATTTTATAATATAGTAGTGGGGAAAGAGGTGTCCTGTCTGCAAAATTTCAGGTAGCGCAGTGGGTTTAAAATGACGTTGCGCCAAGCAAAACATTCCAAGCCCTCACGATGCGCCAAGCCCTGTGACAGTCGTCTTTTTTCCTTCTAAGCAAATTAAACATTGTCGACAAAGATTTTAATCTCCAAACACACAAGTTTGCTGACGATGTACAGCGAGAGAAAGCGACATGAAACGCGGAAAGCTGAATTCACAAGTCTCACCGGCCGTTTCACAGACGGCACTTTGTCGCAAGTCATCTTCCAGAGCGTTCCAAATCATGAAAAAAAAATACGCATTTTCACGTAATTTTTGCGGTAAAATATGAGGAAAATGCCGACATGTGTTGGTGCGCAGATGTTGACTAGATATGCAAGTACGCTAAATTTTGTCACCGTGACTGAATGGTAGCATTGCAAACCGGAAGTAACGTTATATTTTACGTCGCATTTTGGTAACTTTATCGGCTTCCTGCCTTTGCCGCGCCAGCTTCATAAGAAAGGAAAACAAATTTGACTGATATTTTCTCCGCCCACCTCTATTAATACAAGCGTTAAAACGGTAAATGAACACTGTAACATCAATATTTTTACAACATTGTAGCGGTGTTAAACAGAGATAGAGTCAAAGGCGCGGCAGTGAAATATTACTGAGCGAATTTTCAACATGTGGAGCGGCGAGCCACCGGCCTTTTTCTTTTTACCATGTCGGGCGCCGAACCTCGGGTGCGAGGCGTCTCAAGCTTGTGGAGGCTTGGGGAAATTTTGAAATCTTGACCCTCTGAAACGCCAATTTCCGGCATTTTGAGGGACAAATTTTGCTGGTAGTCCGATAAAATTTTTTTCCTAGGCCCTCCCCCCGGCTCAAATTTTTTTCCTAGGCCCTCCCCCCGGCTCAAATTTTTTTTCCTAGGTCCTCCCCCCTCTGACGACCGGCCCTCCCCCCCCCGCTAAATATCGACCAGTCCCTTAAAAGGGATGTCAGAGACAAAGGGCTGGGTTGAAGCAGCTGCAGGTAGAGCCCTACCTGGAAGAAGACTGACTCTCTGACTCTAATCTAGAGGTAAAGTTGGTTGTACTGTACTGTACGGTACCGTCACGGTGTGCGTGGCAACGGTACCGGATATGCACGTTATCAAGACAAGTCGTCTCGGAACAAAAATATCGATATAAACAAAACAAAACAACTTATTCATTTGAGAAGGAGGAGTTCCACGACCTCATACCTCCGCCAGATGACTTGAACCCTTACGACTGACGCATTGTAAATGTTTCTCATTGACTATGCAAATTGTAACGCTTGTTCACCTTTATCCACGTGGTGACCTATATCCGTTGTTTGTTTTTCTAAACGGGGTAATAAGGAATAGCAAATCGGCCGGTGGTCTGAAGCTGCTATATTTTGACTATATCGTAATTTGAAACCAGTCAGTCGACTTGATATCTCTTAATATCCCGTTTTAAAAACATGAATACATGTTACCCCACCGATGAAATTGGACTAGGGTTTTACACATTTTATCAGTCAAATTCTCAACCCTAATTACAAAGTTATACAAAGAAATCAAAGTCTTATCTAAGCCCCTTTGTAGCATAACTTCATTGAATATGTAAGAATAACAGAGAAGTGGTTTGTAAGGCTAGACCATGTGACATATGTACATGTTACCTTTCTAGTTTACATTTATCGTTGCTCCTCTCTCCACGCCAGGTATCGAGAAGAACAAGGCCCACCCGAGCCGCTACAGCGAGAGCCTGGTGGGGGAGGGCGGGCCCGGGGTTTATTTTAACGACTACTGCAACTGGCGGAGCATCCCGGAGTTCCAGGACTTCGTGTACAACAGCCCTGCAGCCCAAATAGCCGCCCAGCTCATGGACTCACATGTAAGACCTGGCTTTGGTTGGGATATGAAAGCCAGTGTAAGGAGAACCCCCCCCCCCAGCACATTTACTATCTGTGTTTGTATCTAGCACTGTAAAAATAAGTTACTTAAATGAGTTCAGTGTTACATTACCCTTGTCTGTCGAAATGCATGTAAGAAATATCAATATCGAAGTGTCTCGCTGTCTTAATTTTGTTCTTTCTCGCCATGTTGAATTATGAGGATACATTACTGATACCATGCCACGGATGAATAGATACCATCAGATCATAGACATCTGCTGTAATTTTCAGACGGCCATTTTCTACCACGAGCACGTCCTGACAAAGGATCCGGGGACGTACAAGACCACGCCCTGGCACCACGACCAGTCCTACTATCCCGTGGACGGTGACAAGGTAAGGGGGCTCTAATTTTCGAACTTGTCGAAGAACTTTAATCAAAGAAAGTGCGAGAGCCCAGTTGTCAAATAACAGACAAGGCGTTAAAACATTTTATATAGACAAATCTCCAGCTAATGGCGGCTGTACAGGACAGGCGCGTCTCCCGAACTGGCACGTACGCTGGGGGGGGGGTGTGTTCGAATCCGCAGCCCGATGGCACACAAAGTATTGCCTGCACGTTAAGTTCTACGGCGTGTCTGCGTGCTCCAAAACCCGTCAGATTCCCTACGAGTTAGTACGGAGGCGGTACTTACCACTTACGGATCCCAAAAGATTCCCCAGGTTTTGGCGTGTAGACAGCACGTATTTGCATGTACGGCGGGTTGTGCCCTTAGCTTAACGGAGTCACGTTTGTCTGAAATGTTGTCTAACCAGTCGGTAATTACCGGAGGCACTGAACTTTCGAACTGTCACCGCCCTACCGCTGACGTGGGAGGCGACAGATGAGGCCGATAAACATCATGTGACGTCACTGCAGGGTGTTTGGCCCAGGAGCCAGAGGTCCTGGGCTCACATCCTGTCATGTTACCGATGCTGTACCCTTGGTCACATTTCCTAATCGGGGCGGCCGGGCTGTTTGTGGAAACGAAAATGTAAGGTGCAGATAGATATGCACGCTGTTAGGCATGCTGTTTACTTATTTTTTGTCCTTGGTTTGATCTTTCGCCTTGCAATCAACACCACAGCGCATCGAAGACTAAAAATAGGCAAAGAATTGCTCATGTAGTACCAGGGTCAACCACCAGGAGGCCCAAAATCGACCTTCATCGTCCTTAAAGATCGATCGTCCTACCTACAGAAACTACTAAAAGAAAATCTCAATCCGTTTAGTTCTTAAGATATATCTCTAGTCTCAAAATAATACCTCCATCTTCAAAAGCGTAACAATAATAAAAACGATAATGATGTTGACAAGAAATATGTTTCTTTTACACATAAAGCCGCAAGTTCTCTTCGAATTGACGTCAGGTTTTATTTCGATATAAACAGGAGCAGACAGTTTGCCTGCTTGCATTTATGGATGATATGTTGTCAACTAAGGTTGTTGAACTGTCAGCCAATATTTGTGAGCCAATGCAGATAATTCCCTCCTCGTTTTGTCTAAGACATAGAGTAAAGAAAAGTAACAGAGTAAACTCCTACGAAAAAATGACAACAAGCAAGGTAACTTTTCAGTACAGTCATATTGGGATTAGCTACATTACAATCATGCTCGGAAATTGCAGTTTCTGGAAACGCCAACAACTCGTTCAAGTACATCATCTGTACCTGTGGCTTGGGTAGCTCAGCCTATGTTGAATGACGATGTGTTTGCATAACCAGTTCACTCCATCAGTGTATCAGTTCATCCACTGTCATCATTGATGGATTTCCATATCTTTCTGTATCTACAATGTTCTTACAACTGATCATTGAATTTCGTCCTTTACACTCTTTCTATTTGCTTCTTATAGCTCAATCAAAACTCTCAAATGGGTTGCTTCCTTTCTAATTATCCCATATAGTAAGATAATAAGACAAGACAAGTTTGGGATGTTCCATAGTGTCTCCATAGATTATGTTGATCATTATATGATAATTGGTGATAACTAACGACTTTAAGTTTAATCTAATCACGGATGGCATTCCTACATTTTCGGATGTTGTTCTGTATTTTTACAACGTTGGGATGTGCCGGCCCATAGATAGCTTTCATCATCTTTAGTGACTGCTCATAGTAACTCAGAGCTTTACTCTGATTGCCGAGTTTATTCCAACATGTTCCAATGTTGTTAAGTGATGCAGCAATATCGGGATGTGCTGTTGTTTCATCATAGATAGCTTTCTCCATCTTCAGTGACTGTTCGTAATACCGAATAGCTTTTTTCGTATCGCCAAGGTGACACCAACAGCCTCCAATGTTGTTAAGTGATGAAGCAATGTAGGGATGTGCGGTTGTTTCACCATAGATAGCTTTCATCATCTTCAGGGACTGTTCGAAATACCTGAGAGCTTTTCTCTTATCGCCAAGGAAACTCCAACATACCCCAATGTTGATAAGTGATGAAGCAATATCGGGATGAGCTGTTGTTTCACCATAGATAGTTTTCCTCATCTTCAGTGACTGTTCGTGATACCTTAAAGCTTTCCTTTTATCGCCGAGGTCACTCCAACGGTTTCCAATGTTGTTAAGTGATCCAGCAATAACGGGATGTGCTGTTGTTTCCCCATAGATAGCTTTCCACATCTTCAGTGCCTGTTCGCAATACCCGAGAGCTTTCCCTTTATCGCCAAGGTCACTCCAACAGTTTCCAATGTTGTAAAGTGATGAAGCAATATCATGATGTGCTGTTGTTTCCCCATAGATAGCTTTCGTCATCTTCAGTGACTGTTCGTAATACCTGATAGCTTTCCTCTGATCGCCATGGTCGCTCCAACATGCCCCGATGTTGTTAAGTGATTTAGCAATATCGGGATGTGCTGTTGTTTCCCCATAGATAGCTTTCCTCATCTTCAGTGACTGTTCGTAATACCTGATAGCTTTCCTCTTATCGCCAAGGTCACTCCAACACAACCCAATGTTGTTAAGTGATAAAGCAATATCGGGATGTGCTGTTGTTTCACCATAGATAGCTTTCTCCATCTTCAGTGACTGTTCGTAATACCTGATAGCTTTCCTCTTATCGCCAAGGTAACTCCAACATAACCCAATGTTGTTAAGTGATGCAGCAATATCGGGATGTGCTGAAGTTTCACCATAGATAGCTTTGCTCATCTTCAGTGACTGTTCGTAATACCTGATAGCTTTCCTCTTATCGCCAAGGTTACTCCAACATAGTCCAATGTTGTTAAGTGATGACGCAATTTTTGGATGTGCTGTTGTTTCCCCATATATGGCTTTCATCATCTTCAGTGACTGTTCGAGATAAATGAGGGCTTCACTTTGGTCGCCAAGGTTCTTCCTACATAATCCAATGTGTGCAATTAATGAGGCGATGTTACTATTCTCTTTGCTTTCTCCATGTAAACTATTTCCAACTGTGAGTGCTCGTCTGTAGTAGCTCATGGCATTCGCAAACTCACCGCGCTTGTGCAAGACCTGTCCCAATTCGAAAAGTATTTCAAACTGTTTCTTCTCGTCACTGCCCGCCTCTTCCAGAGCCGCTTCATACTGATGTAAGGATGCGTCTAAATGGAAGAGGTGTTGTGAAATTTCGGCCCTTGTTAGAGAAGAGTTGTCAAAAATTGCGTTCTGAAATATTTGTTTCCATTGACTTTCTCTTCCAACTGTATCAACAATGCATGTTTTTAATGGAATGGCAGTATAGTAGTACCTGAATAGCAGTTTTGAGTCCGGTATGTAGAAAACTGACTTAACCAAAGTGTCATCTACGTCATGTTTATCCAGTTGGGTTTTCATCTCACTGAGAGGAGACAGTCTGTCCTTCTGTCCTCCGTTGGCGATGTACGTTCTTAACCGCAGCTCCACCGAGATGCTGATCAGTACAGTCAAGTGGTGGGCATCTTCCTGACTGATCCTCTGTGTCTTGTGTAGTTCGTCTATCATTCCCCACACACTGGGGATCGTAATACCACAGCACAGACTTAACACGTCAACGGCTACGCTGGGGAAACGGTATATTTCTTTCTTGACATCCAGAAGTTTCCCCGTTGGTCCATCATTTTCTAGTTGCTGAATATTATCCCTCAGTACAAGCAGTGCTGACAACCGTGACAGATCAGCTGAACGATCAACGCTTTTATTGACTCCGACTCTGTCCGAATACTCATGCAACAAAGACTCGTCTCCTGTTAAGTAGGTCACCCGTCTGAGGATGTCTGACAGGTGGTAGCCTTCCGCCAGGGCGATGTGCAGATGCTGATATTTCGCTAGCTTATCAGGAGTCTGGATGAGACTAACGGGATCCTTGGTTCTGGTTTTGTCTCTTCCAAAAGGAGTCTTAGAAGCCCATGGCATGAAGCCGTCGAAGGCGAAGCCTCGAGGTGTGACGGAGTCGAAGAACCAGTCTTTCTCTGGGTCTTCCGAGAGGAAGTCGTTGAGTGACGGGATGGCCATGGCTGGGAGGATGGTTTCCCCAAGGTTGATGACTTTTAGATGTAAGTAGTGTGTGAGATTTAGGAAGTACCTCCGTGTATCATCATCATCCTTCCCTTCCTCAATCAGAATGGCGAACTCCAAGTCGGAGTACGGCGTGACCAGTTATGTGGCCTGTGAGCCCAACCCGATGAAAGCGTACTTACACGGAGGAGGACCGAGTTTTGCAATACATTCATCTGTCAGTACTTGGATGAACTCTTGTCTGTCAGCTGTGATCCTCTTGAACAAGTTCTTGATTGCTTCAGCTCGTTTGATCTCTACTTCTCTCACGTTGGGATCATCTTCATCATACTGATAAGGGTTGTGTTCCTGATGAATTGTGTCTAGCTGAGATTTTGCACGGGCGCGCATGTTCTCAAGTTCCTTTATGTGATCTAATGCACTGCTGTACGGACACGGTTCACAGTCTATGTTACAGGTGTTCCTAAGAAACTGCCTTTCTGTTTCTTGCAGCCTTGTTACCATGTTTTGTTTGTCTCCATCTGTCCGTGCCATGGAGGCGTTATACAGAGCTGCTGCCTGTGTGAATGTCCTACCTTCTCCTGTCCGCTTGCCTCGCTCGACGTAGACGTCACCCAACCTGCACAGACAGTCGGCTTCTCTAGCCTTGTCTGGTTTGTAGCGATCTGAAAGTAGGACGTTTTGAAAGTCAAAACTCTACAGTTGTATTCCATGGGTACCATATACAGGCATATCAATATACCCTATAGATGATACTGGCGTCTTAATGTGGAAATATTCTAAAGAATGAAGTCAAATACAGGTTTCTTTATAATTGTGAAAGTGATGACAAAACTAAATCTTTAGTATAGGAGAAAAAGTAGGCTCTTTAAAGTATCATCTGAAACTTGACTATACATATTCAGCTGCATTGATGCAACTTCAAAGTAGAGGCTAATCCAAATTTGACGGCGTTTGCATGGGAAGTGAATAACAAACCATGAACCAGCTTCAGGGCGGCTGCTAAGTTCTGCTCTGCTGCATCCAGGTCTCCATTTCCCAAGTCACGGTCTGCGGTCAGGAGGTACTTGCGGTAGGAGCTGAAACAAGCAAAACAAATCATGTTCTTTTCGTTCAAAGGGACTTGATGGTTGCACTGAATTTAGATGAATGAAGGACGATCATATGTGTTTTTCATGTCATTCCCTGCCAGCTGCAAAGTTTGATACGGGTGCTCCAGAGCGGGTTTTATTTTACCACGGGCTACAATATGTACCACACGGGCTTTTCATCAAATAGAACGCATCTTGCATGCACAGCCAGCGTCGCTGACGAAAGTTATCGGTCTCAGTCCGTTAGACGATCCTACCTGTGGGCAGGCTGGTACCTGCACCGTGTTATATCAACTTTTTAACATACCTTATCATAATGCAAAGCTTCTAGATTCATCCCCATAGCTTTTGATTACATTCAAATTCGGAGAATTTACATTATATATTCATTTTGCGACTCCGGATTCGCGGCACGTCTGAAGGAATGACAGAATCTCGTCATTCTTCTCAAAATATATACAAAAGGGGATCAAGGCCATTGATTAGGAACAAGTCCTCCATCACTTACATGTGTTGACGGCTAATGCCCTTATCGATGACGTCGCTAGAGGGCGCAGCTGAGAAGGGAGAAAACTGGGCCTTCGTCCCATGTTGTCGTTGCGCACGTGCTGACCTCTGCGTGAACCGATAACAAGTCATCAATGATTAACAGGTGGGCAATACTAGTATTGTCCAATGCACAAATAAACATGTTCAAATACAATTCAATTTCTACAAATGAACATTGAATATTGTTTACCTGGATGCCTAACCTTCATAAACGTTACTAGTTATGGGTCGTCATTACTAGTCTCCATACCAGGCTCTCTAGGGCCTTTTCCGCTCAGGATACACTTTTGCTGGCCATTTCCTTTTGTACTGGGTGGCTTGACCATTGGCCCCGTAGATATGTAGAACTTGTTTTTTTCTTAAAACGAAAGGCGTATTAGCCAAACTCCTGTACCGGTACTCTCTTTTCTTACCAGAAAGTCACAATAGATCGCTCACCTTGGTTTTAGTTGTGGTGATGTCTTGCCTGAGTTTTGCGGTGTGCAGTAAGCGGTGGACAAGGGCAACAGTTCCCTGTACGTTGTGACACCGCGCCAGTGCCTTGTTATACAGAGCAGTAGCTCTCGTCAAGTCTCTAGTGTTAAGAGTTTCTGTTCCTCTTTTCAGGTACACGTCACCGAGACCTTTCATCGCTTCTGTTTCTAACATGCTGTTGTCGTTCACTATTCCCTCTACCATCAACTGTGCGTATCCAACCAGCACAGAATCTGTGTTACCACCGGCAGCCCGTGTCTTGTCCAGGTCTTGAAACTTTCCTGCCACCTTAGCAGTTGTAGTCGTCTCCTTATCTTTAATTGAATGTTCCTTACCCTGTAACCATTTTGACGACACCGCTTGTAAAAGCCTCTCCGTGTATTCGTATCGGTGTTCTATACCTTCTCCCTGATCCCGATGGCCACACCGGACCACAGCAGCCACGTAAAGCGCCAAGGCCATGTTGAACTTCCCTACGTCCTTCCCGAGTCTTCCCTTCTCCAAGTTCACGTCGCCCAGACTTTTGAGTAGCTCCACTTCCGCCAGCCTGTCCATGTCAGCAATGGCGTCCACCAGGGCCCGGAGGTAGCCTGTCTCCGCACGGGCTAGTCCGTACCTCCTGCCCTTCGCGTCCGCCTCACGGAGTTTCTCACAGACCCTCAACATGGCGAAATCGTGCTAAGAAACGTCTGTAAAACTTCTTATCCCCACGGACGCTGGTCTCCGTGTCAGCTTTAAGTTCCTAATATAAACAAAGACAGGTGCCAAACACTGCCCATGGAAACATTACGTCATCAGTTAGTTCAAATGTCACCGTGTTCAAGCTTCACTGATTCTTGTAAACATATCAGGTAACCTCCGCACAGGCTAGTCCGTACCTCAGGTCTCCGTGTTAGCTTTATGCAGCTGACTGGAGAAACCACAACAAAATTCACACTGCCCGTGTTAACATTACGTCATCACTCCATTGAAACGTTCTCTTCACTCACGCTTCGGTAATACTCGTCAACACGTCAGGTTGCTTGACTACATTTGTATATGTATGCTCCTCAAGCTGTAGCCTGCATAGTTCAGGACTCAATCTGTAGCCTGCATAGTTCATGGAGCTATTATCAGGTTGTAACGGCATTTTCTATGTAGGTAGATCTTTGGAAGAAAAAGTTCAAATTTGGTATGGACTTTCTGGCGGCCTTCCTTGGTGCTGCAGCAAAATAAAATTTTGTTCTGAAAATGCTGTTGTCCTGATTTTCTCTGGTGATTTTTGACGACGGCAAGAAGTGGTGTCAGTTAAGGCCCGGTAGCAGTTTGCTCCGGATATGCAGGACTTTTTTGTTGCAGACACTTAGTGGAATCTTTTACTTCAAAAGTTTTGCTGAATGTGTGTTTTTCATTGTCCTGCAGGTGTGTTCGATCTGGATGCCCGTTGACCCCGTTCCCATGGAGACGTGTGTGCAGTTCGTGCGCGGGTCGCAAGGGTGGGGCTGGTTCTACCCCAGGAAGTTCGCCACCACGCTCAACTACAGTCTGACGGGGGCCGACACAGGCACCAAGACTTTCCGGGATGTCCCGGACATAGACGGGGACATGGACAAGTACGGTGTACTCACCTGGGACGTGCAGGTAAGTTTCACCTGATCATATCATTGTCATTATACGTATATACATAAGACTAAGGAACTGCGCACGGTGTACCGTCGGTTTTGTAATGGACCATTGGTTTCTCTTCTAAGACGTTCAGACCACGACACGTGACCGTAATGGCTAAGTGATTGGTCATTCGAAAATAAGGAAGTAAGAGTTTCTTTGTTGAGCTGGAACTCAATTGGCCTGCTTACAATGTGACGTTGTTTTTTTGTTTATTGTTTTCTCATTGCCGTCAGCCCGAAGACCCTACACGGCACGCCCGCCAACACGAGGTGGTTTACTATGTGACGTATTTTTTTTGTTTGTTTAATTGTTTGTTTGTTTGTTTGTTTGTTTGTAGCCCGGAGACTGTATCGTGTTCCACATTAAGACCCTACACGGCGTGCCCGCCAACCCGTCCCTGGCCCTGCCCAGGGTTGTTTACTGTGTGACGTAGTTTGTTTGTTTGTTTGTTTGTTTGTTTGTTTTTAGCCCGGAGACTGTATCGTGTTCCACATGAAGACCCTACACGGCGCGCCCGCCAACCCGTCCCTGTCTCTTCGCAGGCGCGTGGTCTCCACACGGTGGGTGGGGGATGACGCAGTGCTGGCCGAGAGACCATGGGAAGTCTCTCCGCCAATCACAGGTGAGTTTGGGAAGTCTCTCCGCCAATCACAGGTGAGTTTGGGAAGTCTCTCCGCCAATCACAGGTGAGTTGGGGAAGTCTCTCCGCCAATCACAGGTGAGTTGGGGAAGTCTCTCCGCCAATCACAGGTGAGTTTGGAAAGTCTCTCCGCCAATCACAGGTGAGTTTGGGAAGTCTCTCTGCCAATCACAGGTGAGTTGGGGAAGTCTCTCCGCCAATCACAGGTGAGTTTTGGGAAGTCTCTCCGCCAATCACAGGTGAGTTTGGGAAGTCTCTCCGCCAATCACAGGTGAGTTTGGGAAGTCTCTCCGCCAATCACGGGTGAGTATGGGAAGTCTCTCCGCCAATCACAGGTGAGCTTGGGAAGTCAGTCCACCAATCACAGGTGAGTTTGGGAAGTCTCTCCGCCAATCACAGGTGAGTTTGGGAAGTCTCTCTGCCAATCACAGGTGAGTTATCTTGAGGTCTTGGGAGATTCGAGTCGGCGTTCGTCCCCTCTGCGTCGAGAAGTTACAAGGGAATTTCTCAGGTGGAATGAATCTATAAATATTGTACATAGCGTTTGTCTTCCCTGTCAAAGGCCAGTGGAAGAGTGGAGCTCTTCAGTGAGCTGAACTTACCATTTTATTTTCTGTCCCCCACAGGAGGTCTTACATACGGCGACAAGATGGCGTGCGACACCTTCCCGCTCATCTGGAAGAGAGACTGAGATTGGCAAACTTTCTATCATTACGTCATCTCCAAGCAGATGTTTGAAGTAATGCCGTCGTTCCGTAATTTTTATTGCAACAATTGATGAGAAGACGTGATGACGACACACTCATGCCCATAGCTTATGTTCATGTCGTCATCAAAACAATGGACATTACACAAGTATACAGTGTATCTCCGGTGTAGCAGACTGTGTGTGAGAGTTACTATTTTGTACACCTGCCCTTATAAGTCAAACATGTAAATGAAATAACGTACCTGGGGTCAATGACCCTTGACACAGTCACGGCTGTCGCTTCAGACAAAGGGAGACTTGAACCAGCGACTGTCTATGGTACTGCAGCCGAACGGCCGGGTTTTCTATCTCGTTCATCGGTAGAGTCGTTCTCACAACTTCCTTGCCGTTTTGTCTGTGTTTTTTTTTACATTTACATTTACATAGTAGTATATCCATAATACTAATAATACGTCCGTGTACGTGGGTAAATACAGCATAAACCATGTTTGGAGTGTAGATCACCCTCACTCACTTGTCCCACACACGTGTATTATCTGCGCGTCATACCTGAATAAAAAGCACTGACAGCATTGTGTACGAGTTGAACAAAAGCTCAGATTGAATTTTAAAAGCCCCTTCTCATCGGGCACGATGACTCCGGCATTCCTTATCCCGCGATCGGACGTTGTTTGCCCGGTACCAAAGTCCAGTTGTTACAGTAACTTGTAGTCAGCGCAAATTCGTTATTAAAAGCTGCAGGCTACACAGCGTACGGATGGCTACGGAGGCTAGAAATGTGAGAACCTACGTTTTATTAGTGTAACAGACTGTGTGTGAGAGTTACTATTTTGTACACCTGCCCTTATAAGTCAAACACGTAAATGAATAACATACCTGGGGTCAATGACCCTTGACACAGTCACGGCTGTCGCTTCAGACGAAGGGAACAAAGGGAGACTTGAACCAGCGACTGTGAATGGTACTGCACGCCCGGGTTTTCTATCTCGTTAATCGGTGGAGTCGTTCTCACAACTTTCTTGCCATCTAAGACGACCTGTCTGTTGGGAAACGTAACATAGTAGTATATCCATAATACTGGTACGTCCGTGTACGTGGGTAAATACAGCATATCAAAGTGGATACAATGTGTCCGCATTTGTTTGGAGTGTAGATCACTCACTTGTCCCACACACGTGCATTATCTGCGCGTCATACACTAGCATTGTGTACGAGTTGAACAAAAACTCAGAGTGAATTTTAAAAGTCGGTCACGGTGACTCGGGCATTCCTTATCCCGCGATCTGACGTTGTTTGCCCGGTACCAAAGTCTAGTTGTTACAGTAACTTGTAGTCAGCGCAAATTCGTTATTAAAAGCTGCAGGCCACAACAGCGTACGGATGGCCACGGAATCTCTAAACGTGAGAAGCTACGTTTTCTGTACTATTATCTATACGTTAATTTCTTCAGTACATCTTTGTCGTTTGTATAGACCGTTTAGTACGTAACTTTCTGTTAGTGTAAGGGCGCGGTCACGTAGGTCGTGCGATCGTCATACGATTTTGATGCCATATGATTTCCAAGCAAGTTGTGACAGAACCAACCATCGATTCATAACAGCATTTTATGTACCAAGACAGTTGAACTTTGCAGGAGATTTACATTTTTGTCCTCCAAAATGCACGAAGTTAGCGATCGTACGACAATTGCACGACCTATGTGACCACGCCCTAATACCTGTCACATTATTCACGATCTTCGGGCGTATCGATGGAAGGTCGGTCATATTTAAAATCGACAGAGCTAGGGTTGCTCGTATTTTTTACCTGAAAACCGTCCCTGTCGCATATAAGCCATACTTTGTACCTTGTACAATTGTTGTGTAATAATGTTATTATTATAAGCGAGGCTCGGGCGATTGCCGCAGAATCGTCCTCCGATCGATTTTCGCCAAATGTGAAAGGGGTCTCATACAGGTGTGAGCATCGCCCGCGCAGACACAGGTACAGGTGATTCCGTGTCTGCATGACAAATTTCAACCATACGGTGATTCCTGAGGGACCTTATACCGACCATACTCATTGGGTTTGTGAGACCCATGATTTAAAGAATTCATTATAAAAGAATGACTTAAAATGCAACAGAAGACACAAAATATTCTGAAATTATTCTTTATCTATGAAATTCGTTGAGCGACCTTTTAATTCCGATGTTTGGTCACTAAAACTAAGGGCACAACCCACCGCACGTGCAAATACGTGCTGTCTGCGTGCCAAAACGTGGACAATCTTTTGGGATGCGTAAGTCGTAAGTACCGCCTCCGGCCGGGCGTACGTACTCGTAGGGAATCCGACGGATTTTGGAGCACGCAGACTTTACGTGCTAGACTAGTACAGATCCGTGAGGCCAATAGGAAACACAGTCCCTGCTCCAAGTACAGTTTTCAGTATTGTGTAACTCCATATGCGGATGTCGCAGTACGCGGGACGACAAGTGTGGCATATTACAACGCCACACAACGGACACAGTGTGGCAGATCTTGAACCTCCACCAGTTTCAATTCATCCCGGGAGGGTCCAGTTACAGTGTGTGTACAAACAGACTTAAGGTTCAGTATCAATATCTCCTAGAGGCGGCCCGCTTGCGCCCGTGTACCGGCCTGTGGCGGCGTCTGAGAGAGAGCCAGCTGCGTAGGTAAACATCCCGGTCAGGACGACAACAACATGGCGCACGCCGTGGATCCGGAGGTTCTGCGGGAGTACCGAGAAAACGGCGCCGTGTGTCTCAGGAACGTCTTCTCCCAGGACTGGGTGGACAAGGTCAGGAAGGGTAAGGTGACAGGCGTCTTCTGTGTCTCACAGCCCCGGGCACGTCCCGACTCCGTTCTGTTCCGCCCCCCTCCCCCGTGTTTTATAAGGTTAAAGGTCCGGCGATAGTCACGACCTGACTTGTGTTTTGGTTTATAAAAGCAAGGAGGTTAAAAATGTCAGAGACAAAGGACTGGGATTGAAGTTAAGACAGCTGCAGGTAGAGCCCTACCTGGAAGAAGACTGACTCTCTGACTCTAATCTAGAAGTAAAGTTGGCTGTACTGTGCGGTACTGTCACAGTGTGCGTGGCAACGTTACCGGATATGCACGTTATCAAGACAAGTCGTCTCGAAACAAAAATATCGATATAAACAAAACAAAACAACTTATTCATTTGAGAAGGAGGAGTTCCATGACCTCATACCTCCGCCAGATGACTTAAACCCTTACGACTGACGCATTGTAAATGTTTTTCATTGACTATGCAAATTGTAACGCTTGTTCACCTTTCGCCTACGGGGTGACCTAACATCCATTGTTTGTTTTTCTAAACGGGGAAATAAGGAATAGCAAATCGGTCGGTGGTCTGAAGCTGCTATATTTTGACTATATCATAATTTGAAACCAGTCAGTCGACTTGATATCTCTTAATATCCCGTTTTAAAAACGAATACATGTTACCCCACCGATGAAATTGGACTAGGGTTTTACACATTTCATCAGTCAAATTCTCAACCCTAATTACAAAGTTATACAAAGAAATCAAAGTCTTATCTAAGCCCCTTTGTAGCATAACTTCATTGAATATGTAAGAATAACAGAGAAGTGGTTTGTAAGGCTAGACCATGTGACACATGTACATGTTACCTTTCTTCTTTACATTTATCGCTGCTCCTCTCTCCACGCCAGGTATCGAGAAGAACAAGGCGCGCCCCAGCCGCTACAGCGAGAGCCTGGTGGGGGAGGGCGGACCCGGGGCTTATTTTAACGACTATTGCAACTGGCGGAGCATCCCGGAGTTTCAGGACTTCGTGTACAACAGCCCTGCAGCCCAAATAGCCGCCCAGCTCATGGACTCACAGGTAAGACCTGGCTTTGGTTGGGATATGAAAGCCAGTGTAAGGAGAAAAATCCCCCCCCCCCCCAGCACATTTACTATCTGTGTTTGTATCTAGCACTGTAAAAATAAGTTACTAAAATGAGTTCAGTGTAACATTACCCTTGTCTGTCGAAATGCATGTAAGAAATATCAATATCGAAGTGTCTCGCTGTCTTAATTTTGTTCTTTCTCGCCATGTTGAATTATGAGGATACATTACTGATACCATGCCACGGATGAATAGATACCATCAGATCATAGACATCTGCTGTAATTTTCAGACGGCCATTTTCTACCACGAGCACGTCCTGACGAAGGATCCTGGGACGTACAAGACCACGCCCTGGCACCACGACCAGTCCTACTATCCCGTGGACGGTGACAAGGTAAGGGGGCTCTAATTTTCGAACTTGTCGAAGAACTTTAATCAAAGAAAGTGCGAGAGCCCCGTTGTCAACTAACAGACAAGGCGTTAAAACATTTTATATAGACAAATCTCCAACTAATGGCGGCTGTACAGGACAGGCGCGTCTCCCGAACTGGCACGTACGCTGGGGGGGGGGGGTGTTCGAATCCGCAGCCCGATGGCACACAAAGTATTGCCTGCACGTTAAGTTCTACGGCGTGTCTGCGTGCTCCAAAACCCGTCAGATTCCCTACGAGTTAGTACGGAGGCGGTACTTACCACTTACGGATCCCAAAAGATTCCCCAGGTTTTGGCGTGTAGACAGCACGTATTTGCATGTACGGCGGGTTGTGCCCTTAGCTTAACGAAGTCACGTTTGTCTGAAATGTTGTCTAACCAGTCGGTCATTACCGGAGGCACCGAACTTTCGAACTGTCACCGCCCCACCGCTGACGTGGGAGGCGACGAACAATGAGGCCGATAAACATCGTGTGACGTCACTGCAGGGTGTTTGGCCCAGGAGCCAGAGGTCCTGGGTTCATATCCTGCCATGCTACCGATGCTGTACCCTTGGTCACATTTCCGGGGCCGGCCGGGCTGTTTGTGGAAACGAAAATGTAAGGTTTGTGCAGGTAGATATGCACAAGGCATGCTGTTTACTTATTTTTGGTCCTTGGTTTGATATTTCGCCAAGCAATCAACACCACAGCGCATCCAAGACTAAAAATAAGCAAAGAATTGCTCATGTAGTACCAGGGTCAACCACCAGGAGGCCCAAAATCGACCTTCATCGTCAAGATCGATCGTCCTACCTACAGAAACTACTAAAAGAAAATCTCAATCCTTTTAGTTCTTAAGATATATCTCTAGAGTCTCAAAATAATACCTCCATATTCAAAAGCGTAAAAATAATAAAAACGATAATGATGTTGACAAGAAATATGTTTCTTTTGCACATAAAGCCGCAAGTTCTCTTCGAACTGACGTCAGGTTTTATTTCGATATAAACATAAGCAGACAGTTTGCCATGGGCATGGGCTTAGTGGCACACTGCTTGTATTTATGGATGATATGTTGTCAACTAAGATTGTTGAACAGTCTGTCAATATTTGTGAGCCAATGCAGATATTTCCCTCCTCGTTTTGTCTAAGACATAGAGTAAAGAAAAGTAACAGAGTAAACTCCTACGAAGAAATAACAACAAGCAAGGTAACTTTTCAGTACAGTCATATTGGGGTTAGCTACATTACAGTCATGCTCGGAAATTGCAGTTTCTAGAAACGCCAACAACTCGTTAAAGTACATCATCTGTACCTGTGGCTTGGGTAGCTCAGCCTATGTTGAATGACGATGTGTTTGCATAACCAGTTCACTCCATCAGTGTATCAGTTCATCAACTGTCATCATTGATGGATTCCCATATCTTTCTGTATCTACAATGTTCTTACAACTGATCATTGAACTTCGTCCATTACACTCTTTCTATTTGCTTCTTAGAGCTCAATAGAAAACTCTCAAATGGGTTGCTTCCTTTCTAATTATCCCATATAGTAAGATAATGAGACAAGACAAGTTTGGGATGTTCCATAGTGTCTCCATAGTTTATGTTGACCATTATATGATAATTGGTGATAACTAACGGCTTTAAGTTTAATCTAATCACGGAGGGCATTTCTACATTTTCGGATGTTGTTCTGTATTTGTACAACGTTGGGATGTGCCGACCCATAGATAGCTTTCATCATCTTTACAGACTGCTCATAGTAACTCAGAGCTTTACACTCATTGCCGAGTTTATTCCAACATAAACCGATGTTGTTAAGTGATTTCGCGATATCGGAATGTGCTGTTGTTTCGCCATAGACAGCTTTCATCATCTCCAATGACTGTTCGTAATACATCAGAGCTTTCCTCTGATCACCAAGGTCATTCAAACATGCCCCAATGTTGTTAAGTAATGAAGCAAGATCGGAATGTGCTGTTGTTTCGCCATAGACAGTTTTCATCATATTCAATGACTGTTGGTAATACGTGAGAGCTTTCCTTTTATCGCCAAGGTCGCTCCAACATGCTCCAATGTTGTTAAGTGTTGACGCAATATCGGGATGCGCTGTTGTTTCACCATAGATAGCTTTCATCATCTTAAGTGACTGTTCGTGATACCTAATAGCTTTCCTCTTATCGCCAAGGTCTCTCCAACATGCCCCGATGTTGTTAAGTGATCCAGCAATATCGGGATGTTCTGTTGTTTCGCCATAGACAGCTTTCATCATATTCAATGACTGTTCGTAATACGTGACAGCTTTCCTCGTATCGCCAAGGTCAATCCAACAGTTTCCAATAATGCTGAAGGATGAAGCAACATCGGGATGTTCTGTTGTTTCGCCATAGATAGATTTCCTCATCTTCAGTGACTGTTCGTAATACCTGATAGCTTTCCTCTGATCGCCAAGGTCATTCCAACAGTTTCCAATGTTGTTAAATGATGACGCAATATCGGGATGTGCTGTTGTTTCCCCAAAGATAGCTTTCTTCATCTTCAGTGACAGTTCGTAATACCTGATAGCTTTCCTCTTATCGCCAAGTGCACACCAACACGTCCCAATGTTCTGAAGTGATCCAGCAATATTGGGATGTGCGGTTGTTTCGCCATAGATAGATTTATTCATCTTCAGTGACTGTTCAAAATATCTGATAGCTTTCCTCTGATCGCCAAGGTCACTCCAACATTTTCCAATGTTGTTAAATGATGACGCAATATCGGGATGTTCTGTTGTTTCCCCATAGACAGCTTTCATCATCTTCAGTGACAGTTCGTGATACCTGATAGCTTTTCTTTTATCGCCAAGTTCACACCAACACGTCCCAATGTTGTGAAGTGATCCAGCAATATCGGGATGTGCTGATGTTTCGCCATAGATAGTTTTCCTCATCTTCAGTGACTGTTCGTGATGCCTGATAGCTTTTCTCTGATCACCAAGGTCACACCAACATGTTGCAATGTTGTTAAGTGATGAGGCAATAGCGGGATGTGCTGTTGTTTCCCCATAGATAGCTTTCCTCATCTTCAGTGACTGTTCGTAATACCTAATAGCTTTCCCATTGTCACCAAGGTCACTCCAATACGATCCAATGTTGTTAAGTGATCCAGCAATATCGGGATGTGGTGTTGTTTCCCCATAGATAGCTTTCATCATCTTCAGAGACTGTTCGTAATACCTAATAGCTTTCCTCTTATCGCCAAGGTCTCTCCAACATGCACCAATATTGTTAAGTGATGTAGCAATATCGGTATGTGCTGTTGTTTCACCATAGATAGCTTTCCACATCTTTAGTGCCTGTTCGTGATACCAAATAGCTTTCCTCTTGTCGCCGAGGTTATTCCAACATGCTCCAATGTTGTTAAGTGAGTCAGCAATATCGGGATGTGCTGTTGTTTCCCCAAAGATAGCTATCATCATCTTCAGTGACTGTTCGTAATACCAAATAGCTTTCCTCCTATCACCAAGGTCCCTCCAACACGACCCAATGTTGTTAAGTGATGCAGCAATATGGGGATGTTCTGTTGTTTCCCTATATATAGCTATCATCATCTTAATTGACTGTTCGTAATACCCAATAGCTTTTCTTTTATCGCCAAGTTCACTCCAACACGATCCAATGTTGTTAAGTGATCCAGCAATATCGGGATGTGCTGTTGTTTCCCCATAGATAGCGTTCCTCATCTTCAGTGACTGTTCGTGATACCTGATAGCTTTTCTTTTATCGCCAAGTTCACTCCAACATGATCCAATGTTGTTAAGTGATCCAGCAATATCGGGATGTGCTGTTGTTTCCCCATAGATAGCGTTCCTCATCTTCAGTGACTGTTCGTGATACCTGATAGCTTTTCTTTTATCGCCAAGTTCACTCCAACACGATCCAATGTTGTTAAGTGATCCAGCAATATCGGGATGTGCTGATGTTTCTCCATAGATGGCTTTTCTCATATTCAGCGACTGTTCGTAATAACTGATAGCTTTCCTCTGATCGCTAAGATCATTCCAACAGCTCCCTATGTTGTCAAGTGATGAAGCAATATCAGGATGTGCTGTTGTTTGACCATAGATAGCTTTCATCATCTTCAATGACTGCTCGTAATACCGCATAGCTTTTCTTTTATCGCCAAATACAGTCCAACATTTTCCAATGTTGTTAAGTGATCCAGCAATATTGGGATGTGCGGTTTTTTCACCATAGATAGATTTATTCATCTTCAGTGACTGTTCAAAATATCTGATAGCTTTCCTCTGATCGCCAAGGTCACTCCAACATTTTCCAATGTTGTTAAATGATGACGCAATATCGGGATGTTCTGCTGTTTCCCCATAGATATTTTTCATCATCTTTAGTGACTGCTCGAGATTAATAAGGGCTTCATTTTGGTTGCCAAGGCTACTACAGCATGATCCAATGTTTCCAAGCAATATGGGTTTTTTTCGATGCGCTGAACTTTCTACATATACAGTATTTCCAGCTTTTAGTGCTTGCCTAAAGTATCCCATCGCTTTCTTAAAGTCACCGCGCTTGTGCAAGACCTGTCCTAATTCGATAAGTATTTCGAACTGTTTCTTCTCATCACTGCCCGCCTCTTCCAGAGCCGCTTCATACTGACGTAAGGATGCATCTAAATGGAATAGCTCCTGTGAAATTCGGCCCACTGATAGAGATGAGTTATCAAAGATTGCGATTTGCAATATCTTTATCCTTTGCCTTTCCTTTGTAACTGTATCAATAATACATGTTTTTAATGGAATGGCAGTATAATAGTACCTAAACAGCATTTTTGAGTCTGGTATGTAGAAGACTGACTGAACGAAAGTGTCGTCTACGTCATCTTTATCCAGTTGAACTTTCATCTCAGAGAGAGGAGACAGTCTGTCCTTCTGTCCTCCGTTGGCGATGTACGTTCTTAACCGCAGTTCCGCAGAGATGCTGATTAGTACAGTCAAGTGGTGGGCATCTTCCTGACTGATTCGCTGTGTCTTGTGCAGTTCTTTGATCATTTCCCACACACTGGGGATCGTAATATCGCAGCAGATACTCAACACGTCAACGGCTACGATGGGGAAGCGGTATATTTCTTTCTTCACATCCAGAAGTTGCCCCGTTGGCTCGGTATTTTTTAGTTGCTGAATGTTATCCCTCAGTACCAGCATAGCTGGCAGCCGTTTCATAAAAGATGATCTATTTACGTTTTTATCTCTGTCCGCATACTCTTCTACCAAAGACTTGTCTCCTGTTAAGTAGGTCACCCGCCTGAGGATGTCTGACAGGTGATAGCCTTCCGCCAGGGCGATGTGCAGATCTTGATATTCCGCTAATTTATCAGGAGTCTGGATGAGACTAACGGGATCCTTGGTTCTGGTTTTGTCTCTTCCAAAAGGAGTCTTAGAAGCCCATGGCATGAAGCCGTCGAAGGCAAAGCCGCGAGGTGTGACGCAGTCAAAGAACCAGTCTTTCTCTGGGTCTTCCGAGAGGAAGTCGTTGAGTGACGGGATGGCCATGGCTGGGAGGATGGTTTCCCCAAGGTTGATGACTTTTAGATGTAAGTAGTGTGTGAGTTTTAGGAAGTACCTCCGTATATCATCATGATCCTTCCCTTCCTCAATCAGAATGGCGAACTCCAGGTCGGAGTACGGCGTGACCAGTTCTGTGGCCTGTGAGCCCAACCCGATGAAAGCATACTTACACGGAGGAGGACCAAGCTTAGCAATACACTCATCTGTCAGTACTTTGATGAACTCTTGTCTGTCAGCTGTGATCCTCTTGAATAAGTTCTTGACTGCTTCAGCTCGTTTGATCTCTACTTCTCTCACGACGGGATCATCTTCATCATACTGATAAGGGTTGTGTTCCTGATGAATTGTGTCTAGCTGAGACTTTACACGGACGCGCATGTTCTGCAGTTCCTTTATGTGATCTAACGCGCTGCTGTACGGACACGGCTCACAGTCTAGCTTACAAGTGTTCCTAAGAAACTGCCTTTCTGTTTCTTGCAGCCTTGTTACCATGTTCTGCTTGTCTCCACCTGTCCGTGCCATGGAGGCGTTATACAGAGCTGCTGCCTGTGTGAATGTCCTACCTTCTCCTGTCCGCTTGCCTCGCTCGACGTAGACGTCACCCAACCTGCACAGACAGTCGGCTTCTCTAGCCTTGTCCGGTTTATAGCGATCTGTGGGAATAAAGTCAATTATTCAATCTTCTTACTCTGCTGTGTCCCATCGATATATTCAAGGCTGATATTATAATGTTTGTGTTGTAAGTAGCAAATTATATGTACAAGATTCACATACAAATAACATTTCAATTTGGAATTTGAAAAAATATTAATACTATTTTAACAAATATTTTCATAACACCTAATTGGTAAGTATTGGTAATTATAACACAGTTATTAGCCAGCCAATGGGTATGTCACCCCGTAAGGGGCGGTACAACCCCGTCGTGTGGAAACATGTGCGAACATGATGATGATGATGAACACAGTTATGACAAAATTAAATCTTACATAACACAAATAATCATAATTAAAAAATCTACTCAGCTGCAAGAGTAACTTCAAACGAAACGAGATATGATTGTATTATGTATGCAGTCAGTCAGTAATCTGAAGCATGTCGCACCATGAACCAGCTTCAGGGCGGCTGCCAGGTTCTGCTCTGCTGCGTCCAGGTCTCCATTTCCCAAGTCACGGTCTGCCGTCTGGAAGTACCTGTGGTAGGAGCTAAAAACAACAAAACAAACATAATGTCCACTCTAAAAGGACTCAATGCTGGAAAATTGAAGAGTTGAAATCTTCTTAAAATCGTTGTAAATCAACAGTATACACAAAAACAATAAGGACATGTCAAAAACAACGAATGAGCACTTGTAAAGTCGGTACATTTCGTCATTGATGGCGTCGCTAGAGGGCGCCGCTGGGAAGGGAGTGATGTGGTCCTTCCGGCCTCGTCGCTGCGTGCGTTGGGAATGGTAGGACGTCATGTACATGAAACACAGGCCATTTATTAGAAAAAGATGACTGAATGGTATAAGGAATTATTGGTTTGATTAAATCATTAAATGGATAAATAAATGAATGAAAGAATGAACCAACCCCAAACTCAACTTACACTAGTTTTGCAAGGTCATTAAAATACAGGGGGAATAAAGTTGATAACCACTGTGTGTTGTGTATGTCGCCGGTGATGACAGTGATTAGATTTTGGGCCCCGTATCTGTCGTTATAATCAATGTAATAATATCAGAAATCACCCCTATATTTGCGATATACAGTTGACATCGTAGAGCATCTGTTTGGGGGAACCAGGACAGTTTTGAAAGTGATAATAAATTGTATTTATGTACTTGTGAGTTTAGGGACATGTTGTATTATATTTCTTTTGTGCTGTTAGATGCTATGTGGTCCACCTTGCGTCACGCAGAGGTTTTGTTAGTATGTACTCGGTTTTATTACATATCTATTACGTGGATGTGTTTGAACTTACCTTATCTGACCAGTTGACGTCATATAGCAACGACGTTTGCCGATCCTGGACAATTTTGATATGATAATTAACTTTGTATGTATCCACTTGTGCCTTTGGGGACCTGGTGTGTTATACTTCGTTTGTGCTGTTAGATGTTTCGTGCTCCACGTGGCGTTACGCTGATGTTGTGTTGGTATGTACTTGGATTATTATATATCTGGCATAAACTTGTCTCCGTAACCTATATGTGGGTATTGTTTGATGGACATTTTGTGTCTTATTGCTTGTGTTGAAGATGTGTTTGTATCCTGATGTGTCGCAGTTATTTGTTATGAATTCTGAACCTACTCTCTACCTTGCAAGTTGCCAGTACTATCATAACGTGATAATATAAACATCATAAAGATTCCCCACACCTGTTGCATGTTACCATAGTGCCCATGTGATACTATCCACACAACTAGAAGAAATAACACGAATATCATTACATACAAGTCATCATCAACAAACATAAAATCGACAAAAACACTCTATATGAGGTAGGAGGTATGAGGTCGCTGAACTCTAGTTCTTAGATAGCTCGCCTTGATTTTTCAAGTGGTCAAAATTACTGCTTGCATCACTCACCTTGTTTCTAGTTGTGAAGTCTTGCCTGATTTTTGCGGTGTGCAGTAAGCGGTGAACAAGGACAACTGTTCCCTGTACGTTGTGACACCGCGCCAGTGCCTTGTTGTACAGAGCAGAAGCTCTGGTCAAGTCTCTAGTGTCAAGAGTTTCTGTTCCTCTTTTCAGGTACATGTCACCAAGACTTTTCATCGCTTCTGTTTCTAACATGCTGTTGTCGTTCACTATTCCTTCTACCATCAACAGTGCGTATCCAACCAGCACAGAGTCCGTGTTACTACCAGCAGCTCGTTTTTTGTCCAAGACTTGAAACTTTCTCGCCAGTTCCGCAGGAGTAGTCGTTCCCTTGTCTTCAGTTGGTTGTTCCTTGCCATGTGACCTCTTGGACGACACTTCTTTTAAAAGTCTCTCCGTGTATTCGTATCGGTGTTCTATACCTTCTCCCTGATCCCGATGGTCACACCTGACCACAGCAGCCACGTAAAGCGCCAAGGCCATGTTGAACTTCCCTACGTCCTTCCCGAGTCTTCCCTTCCCCAGGTTCACGTCGCCCAGACTTTTGAGCAGCTCCACTTCCGCCAGCCTGTCCATGTCAGCCATGGCGTCCACCAGGGCACGGAGGTAGCTTGTCTCCGCACGGGCTAGTCCGTACCTCCTGCCCTTCGCGTCCGCATCACGGAGTTTCTCACAGACCCTCAACATGGCGGACTTCTACTAAGAGAACACCTGTAAAACTGCAAATCTTCACTGGTATAGAACCCTGTATTAGCTTCGTTAGTCATCACGAAAGTGGAAGTCCCCAGGTATGACCTCACCTGTTTGGCGAGGGAGTCTGGGAAGGGGTATTCCCCTTTTGAAAGGTTCCGTTGATAAGTGGTGGAGGAAAGATGGGGGACTTTCGTCTAACAGTCCACCATAGCCTCATATGACTTGAAGGAATTAAAAGTACTTTGGAAAATGAGGACGCTATAACGTTTCTCACAGAACCTTAACATGACGTAGTCGTGCTAAGGAACGCCTGTAAAACGCCTTACCCCCACGGACGCCGGTCTCCGTGTTAGATTTCGCCACCTGACCTGAACAAAGACAGGTGCCGAAGACTGCCCATGGCAACATAACGTCATCGGTTAGTTCAAATGTCACGGCGTCAATAGGCCAAAGCTTAACTGATACATGTAAACATATCAGGTAACCTCCGCACGGGCTAGTCGATCCGTACCTCCTGCCCTTCGCGTCCGCCTCACGGGGTTTCTCACAGACCCTCAACATGGCGAAATTCTACGTACTGTGCTAAGTACGGTAACGAAAAGTCCTTATAAGTTATATCCACGGGCACCGGACTTCTTGTTGGCTTAATGCGCCTGACAAAAACTGGTGTCAGATATCTCGTTTCAGCATTACCTCATTTGTCAGTTCAATGGTGAAAGGTTCACTAGTTAAACCACGCAAATACTCCAAACATATCAGGTAACCTGAACAATAGTAATAGTAGTTTGGGCACGGTACTTGTACAAGCCGTAAAGATTCTTCTGTACATGGCCATGAGTCAGAAACTATGGTTAATGTTAGAAGAATATGTCAAGTTTGAGACTGTATGAGTCGGATTACGATGTTTTTCTTTCGAATTGAATTAATTATGTCATAACTTACTGCTGTGCGTAGGCTGCAGTATGGTGACATCCGCTGGGGTCAAATAAAAGGGCTTTTAAAAGACCCTACTCTTATATGAATTATTTGCTGTAAGACCGGTGTAACAGACTATGTGAGAGTCACCATTATGTACACCTGCCCTTATATGGAGTATCTGCTGTAGGACCGGTGTAGCGGACTGTGTGTGAGAGTCACCATTATGTACACCTGCCCTTTTATGGAATATCTGCTGTAAGACCGGTGTAGCAGACTGTGTGTGAGAGTCACCATTATGTACACCTGCCCTTATATGGAATGTCTGCTGTAAGACCGGTGTAGCAGACTGTGTGTGAGAGTCACCATTATGTACACCTGCCCTTATATGGAATATCTGCTGTAAGGCCGGTGTAGCAGACTGTGTGTGAGAGTCACCATTATGTACACCTGCCCTTATATGGAATGTCTGCTGTAAGACCGGTGTAGCAGACTGTGTGTGAGAGTCACCATTATGTACACCTGCCCTTATATGGAATATCTCCTGTAAGACCGGTGTAGCAGACTGTGTGTGAGAGTTACCATTATGTACACCTGCCCTTATATGGAATATCTGCTGTAAGACCGGTGTAGCAGACTGTGTGTGAGAGTCACCATTATGTACACCTGCCCTTATATGGAATGTCTGCTGTAAGACCGGTGTAGCAGACTGTGTGTGAGAGTTACCATTATGTACACCTGCCCTTATATGGAATATCTGCTGTAAGACCGGTGTAGCAGACTGTGTGTGAGAGTCACCATTATGTACACCTGCCCTTATATGGAATATCTGCTGTAAGACCGGTGTAGCAGACTGTGTGTGAGAGTCACCATTATGTACACCTGCCCTTATATGGAATGTCTGCTGTAAGACCGGTGTAGCAGACTGTGTGTGAGAGTCACCATTATGTACACCTGCCCTTATATGGAATATCTGCTGTAAGACCGGTGTAGCAGACTGTGTGTGAGAGTCACCATTATGTACACCTGCCCTTATATGGAATGTCTGCTGTAAGACCGGTGTAGCAGACTGTGTGTGAGAGTAACCATTATGTACACCTGCCCTTATATGGAATATCTGCTGTAAGGCCGATGTAGCAGACTGTGTGTGAGAGTCACCATTATGTACACCTGCCCTTATATGGAATATCTCCTGTAAGACCGGTGTAGCAGACTGTGTGAGAGAGTCACCATTATGTACACCTGCCCTTTTATGGAATATCTGCTGTAAGACCGGTGTAGCAGACTGTGTGTGAGAGTCACCATTATGTACACCTGCCCTTATATGGAATATCTGCTGTAAGACCGGTGTAGCAGACTGTGTGTGAGAGTCACCATTATGTACACCTGCCCTTATATGGAATATCTGCTGTAAGACCGGTGTAGCAGACTGTGTGTGAGAGTCACCATTATGTACACCTGCCCTTATATGGAATGTCTGCTGTAAGACCGGTGTAGCAGACTGTGTGTGAGAGTAACCATTATGTACACCTGCCCTTTTATGGAATGTCTTTATAATCAGTCGGTAATTACCGGAGGCACCGAACTTTCGAACTTTTAATGACTCGCCGCTGACGTGGAAGGCGGCAAATGAGGCCGATAAACATGGTGTGACGTCACTGCAAGGTGTTTGGCCAGGAGCCAGAGGTCCTGGGTTCACATTCTGTCATGCTACCGATGTTGTACCCTTGGTAACGCCTACGTCATATTTCCTATTCGGAGCTCGGCCGGGCTGTTCGCGGAAACGAAAAATTAAAGTTCATGCCAATAGATATGCACATGGCATGCTGTTAATTTATTTTTTGGTCCTTGGTCTGATCTCATTGGTCTCATCTAAAAACAACACCACAGCGCATCCAAGACTAAAACTAAAAATAGGCAAAGAATCGCTCATGTAGTACCAGGGTTAACCACCAGGAGGCCCCAAATCGACCTTCATCGTCAAGATCGTCCCACCTGCAGAAATTACCAAAACAAAATCTTAATCCTTTCAGCGGTTCTTAAGATAAATCTCCTGTCTCAAAACAATACCTCCATCTTCATAAGGGTAGTAATAATAAAAGCGATAGACTAAAGAAAAGTAACAGTAAACTCCTACGAAGAAATGACAACAAGCAACAATTACCATTTCAGTACAGCTATATTGTGGTTAAGTTTAAGTTTTTGGAAACGCCAACAACTCGTTAAAGTACATCATTGTATCTGTCGCTTGGGTAGCTCAGCCTATGTTGAATTACAATGTATCTGTATAACCAGTTCACCCTACACAGCCAGTTAAACCTTAGGAGCAGTATCAGTTCATTCATTATAAATCATCGCCTTGATGGTTTCCATAACTTTCATTATCTACAACTTCGTTTCTTACAACTCATCAACTGATTTCTTACATGTTACTCATCTATTTGCTGCGTAGAGCTCACTTAAAAACCATTTAGTGACTTGCTTCCTTTATGATTATTCCATATAATGAGTTGATACGGCAAGACAAATTAGGGATGTGCAATGGCGTCTCCATTGTTTACGTTAATGATTGTGTGGCGATTTGCGATAAATAATGGCGTTACTCTATTCACGGATTGCATTCCTACATTTTTGAATGCTGCGCTGTATTTTCACAACTTCGGGATGTTCCGGCCCATAGAAAGCTTTCATCATCTTTACTGACCGTTCAAAGTAGCTCAGAGCTTTGCTCTGATTGCCGACATTACCCCAACATGCTCCGATGTTGTGAAGTGATGAAGCAATATCGGGATGTGCTGTAGTTTCGCCATAGATAGCTTTCCTCATCTTCAGTGACTGTTCGTGATACCTGAGAGCTTTCCTCTTATCGCCAAGGTCACCCCAACATGTTCCAATGTTGTAAAGTGATAAAGCAATATCGGGATGTGCTGTTGTTTCGCCATAGACAGCTTTATTCATCTTAAGTGACTGTTCGTGATACCTGATAGCTTTCCTCTTATCGCCAATGTCACGCCAATGGTTTCCTATGTTGTTAAGTGATGCAGCAATAGCGGAATGCGCTGTTATTTCACCATAGATAGTTTTCTCCATCGTCAGTGACTGTTCGTAATACCTGATAGCTTTCATCTTATTGCCAAGGTCTCTCCAACAGTTTCCAATGTTGTTAAGTGATTGGGCAATATCGGGATGTGCTGTTGTTTCACCATAGATAGTTTTCCACATCTTCAGTGACTGTTCGTAATACCTGATAGCTTTCCTCTTATCGCCAAGGTCACTCCAATAGTTTCCAATGTTGTTAAGCGATCCAGCGATATCGGGATGTGATGTTGTTTCGCCATAGATAGATTTCATCATCTTGAGTGACTGTTCGTAATACCAAATAGATTTTCTCTTATCGCCAAGGTCACTCCAACGGTTTCCAATGTTGTTAAGCGATCCAGCGATATCGGGATGTGCTGTTGTTTCACCATAGATAGATTTCCTCATCTTTAGTGACTGTTCGAAATACCTGATAGCTTTCCTTTCATCGCCAAGTTCACTCCAACAGTTTCCAATGTTGTTAAGTGATGCAGCAATATCGGGATGTGCTGCTGTTTCCCCATAGATAGCTTTCATCATCTTCAGTGACTGTTCGTAATACCTGATAGCTTTCCTTTTTTCGCCTAGGTCACTCCAACATGCTCCAATGTTGTTAAGTGATCCAGAAATATCGGGATGTGCTGTTGTTTCCCCGTATATAGCTTTCCTCATCTTCAGTGATTGTTCGTAATACCTGATAGCTTTCCTTTTATCGCCTAGGTCACTCCAACAGTTTCCAATGTTGTTAAGTGATGCAGCAATATCGGGATGTTCTGTTGTTCCACCATAGATAGCTTTCTTCATCTTCAGTGACTGTTCGTAATACCTGAGGGCTTTACTTTTGTCGCCAAGTTCACTCCAACATAATCCAATGTTTCCAATCAAGGATGCGATGTTAGTGTTCTCTTTGCTTTCTCCATATAAATTATTTCCAACTGTGAGTGCCCGTTTGTAGTAGCTCATGGCGTTCGCAAACTCGCCGCGCTTTTGCAAGACCTGTCCTAATTCGAAAAGTATTTCATACTGTTTCTTCTCGTCACTGCCTCACTGCCTCTCGTCACTGCCTCTTCTGTAACTCTTCTATCATTCCCCACACACTGGGAATCGTAATACCGCAGCACACACATAACACGTCGACGGCTACACTGGGGAAACGGTATATTTCTTTCTTGACATCCAGAAGTTGCCCCGTTGGTCCTAACTTTTCTAGTTGGTGTATATTATCACTCAGTACTAGCAGTGCTGACAGCCGTGACAGAACAGGGGAGGGATCTACGCTATTGTTGACCCTGTCCGCATACTCGTCCACCAAAGACTCATCTCCTGTTAGGTAGGTCACCCGTCTGAGGATGTCTGACAGGTGATAGCCTTCCGCCAGGGCGATGTGCAGATGCTGATATTCCGCTAACTTTGCAGGAGTCTGGACAATGTTAACGGATGGTTTGCTTTTGGTTTTGTCTCTTCCAAAAGGAGTTTTAGAAGCCCATGGCATGAAGCCGTCGAAGGCGAAGCCGCGAGGTGTGACGGAGTCGAAGAACCAGTTTTTATCTGGGTCTTCCGAGAGGAAGTCGTTGAGTGACGGGATGGCCATGGCTGGGAGGATGGTTTCCCCAAGGTTGATAACTTTTAGATGTAAGTAGTGTGTGAGATTTAGGAAGTACCTCCGTGTATCATCATCATCCTTCCCTTCCTCAATCAGAATGGCGAACTCCAGGTCGGAGTATGGCGTGACCAGTTCTGTGGCCTGTGAGCCCAGCCCGATGAAAGCGTACTTACACGGAGGAGGACCGAGTTTGGCAATACACTCATCTGTCAGTACTTGGATGAACTCTTGTCTGTCAGCTGTGATCCTCTTGAACAAGTTCTTGATTGCTTCAGCTCGTTTGATCTCTACTTCTCTCACGACGGGATCGTATTCATCATACTGATAAGGGTTGTGTTCCTGATGAATTGTGTCTAGCTCTGATTTTACACGGGCGCGCATGTTAGCCAGTTCCTTTATGTGATCTAACGCGCTGCTGTACGGACACGGTTCACAGTCTAGCTTACAGGTGTTCCTAAGAAACTGCCTTTCTGTTTCTTGTAGCCTTGTTACCATGTTTTGTTTGTCTCCATCTGTCCGTGCCATGGAGGCGTTATACAGAGCTGCTGCCTGTGTGAATGTCCTACCTTCTCCTGTCCGCTTGCCTCGCTCGACGTAGACGTCACCCAACCTGCACATGCAGTCGGCTTCTCTCGCCTTGTCGGGTTTATAGCGCTCTGTAGGTAGGAAGGATAACCAATGGACCGATCCCGAAGCCCCGCCCCCGGTTCGATCATGTTCTATTTCGAACACCTCCGTCAAAAACGGCGCGAGTCGGACAGAACTGGCCGTCGCCCCTATTTAGCTAATAATAATGACTGACTTCTGTTTAGCTTTTTCGACCCTGAAAACCTCTCAGACCAGGCTGAAAAAAATGCGCTGACTTCTTTGTTGAAGGTTACATGGCTGGGTACAGTCAGCTGAGGAGGGGGCGGATATAATTGCGGTAAGGGCGTTATAATTTCAGTCAAAGCGGAGGCGGTAGGCACCGCATATCATTACCTTGTTGGTGGGCAGGAGTGCCCGGTTTCTGACACACGGTCGATGCACGTGAAAACCAGGCATATATATCTGTGACAGGGTTTCTACTGCGTTTGTTGCAAGCATAACAGCTGCATTCATGCTAATGATAAAAGCGAAACCAAGAAGAAAGCAGCTCAGGCACTCGTGGAGAGGGAGCTTGTACTACGCACCAACTAATGGGACACTTCAACAAAGTCTGCTAGTGCAGAGTCCCGTGTCTTATGCATACCCTGCTCTACACGTGCATCCTGCCCACCATCAATGTAATGCTATGCAGTGGCTCTCCCTCTCGCAATACCTATACTTGGTGGGTGTAGTATTCAACAAAGAATAGCATAGCATTTTTCTTTGGCCATTTCTGTTCAACTGGGGCTGTTTTTCACGGAGGTGTTCGAAATAGAAAGGGGGTTCTACCTGGTTCTATTTGTTCGATATACGTTCGATCGGGATCGGTCCATTTCCAACAACTGCATTTTTCCGTGTTCTTTCGATACAATCAAAGCTAATGTTTATTTCTTAACCCTATATAGACCGGGCTTTTTCGATTCCTGGGACCCGTGGGGGCGGTCGGGGGGTCGTAGGGGAGGGGGGTGTTGGTTCTTTTAACCCCCTTTGCAATTTCAAAACGGCTTGGGTTACGATCACCAAATTTAATCCTAAAGTTTTATATTTTCTGTAATTTTAGTAATATGGCGTAATTATGACGTCATAATATCGTTTTGGGCCAAAACCGTCTAAATATGGAACCACTATACTTAAAGGTACTAGATAAAACGATGACTATGAAGAGTACCTTATAGGTGTCTAAGTCTGCCAAGTTTTTTGTTACCAATGACGACGACACTGACGCCCATATGACGTCAGAAAATTACGTTATTTGTCAGTCATCTTGGATCGACAAGCTTGAATTTTCTATAAAAAAAATTTCTACAAATAACCCCAAAATCCAATAGGAGTGGACTAAAGAGATTCAAATGGATGTGTTTTGATGATCAAATACAAATAACGTTTCAATTTTCAATTTGAAAAATATTAATATCTTTTTGTGTTTTCAGCTGTAATAATAACTTAAAACAAGACGTATTACTAGTATAATTATATGATGCACACTTGCGAAGCGTATGACAAACCGTGAACCAGCTTCAGGGCGGCTGCCAGGTTCTGCTCTGCTGCGTCCAGGTCTCCATTTCCCAAGTCACGGTCTGCGGTCTGGATGTACTTGCGGTAGGAACTGAAATAAACAACACAAAGATGTTCTCCTCGCTCGAACGGACTCTATGATGGCATCAAACTAAAATGAGTTCAGCGAAGCGTTGAGCTCCAAGGGAAGCCTCGATGCATCCATCCATGCGTATCGGTGCCAACCTGTCCTTCTTAAAAATCGTTGTAAATCAACAATATACACAAATACATGAAGAAAATGCCAAGGCCAGCCACATTTTTACGTACTGTAATATGTTCAGATTTGATGTAAAGTTTAAGGTTTAAGTCCTACATTTTATGAAAATCGGATTATTAAAGATTCATTTCCACTTTAGACACTCTTATAACACTTACTGTACAAAGGAAGGGGCACTAACTTTTCATTGTCAACTCGTGCGGCGTTTTCAGCAATCTGCGGTTCCGGGTCACTAAAGAAAAAAAATGTCATTAAGCTTAATACATTGTTCTCAAATCAATAGATACTGAAGCTGGTCAAAACCATGAATATGCACCACCCTTCCCTGTACCTACCTGTAAAGTCGGTGCATGCCATCATTGTTCAGGTCACTAGAGGGCGCACTTGAGAAGGGAGAGAAGAGGTCCTTTTGTCCTCTCACGACTTGTACCTGCGTGCGTGTTGGCCTCTTGGGGACCGACAGGAAGTCATAATCATGGAACAGAGGTCATTGATGACAAAGAAAAAGATGAATCAATCAATCAATCAATCATTCAATTGATAAATAAATGAATGATTCAATGAACCAACCCTAAACCCAGATTATTACATTAGTTTTGTAAGGTCTTTACCATACGGTGCGAATTAAGTTTAAAAGGAATCGGAAACCAGTGTTCGTTGCAGGTACGTCACCGGTGATTATTATAAAGTCGCTAACACTTTGTGGAACTTCCCATCAACCCCGATGTCCGTTTGACACTAATTATTTTATTGACCTCAATATTTACATAATCTATGCCTGTGGATGTTTACCTTTAACTAACGCATCGCATAATTTCTACCATTTTCCTCTGGTAGAAAATGTGCTAGACAGACGTAATATTAGTAGTATGATTAAATCACTCGCATTGAATTTTTATGTGGTGAATAATTCCTGCTTGCATCACTCACCCTGTTTCTAGTTGTGATTTCCTGTCTGATTTTTGCAGTGTAGAATAAGCGGTGGACAAGGACAACTGTTCCCTGAACGTTATGACACCGCGCCAGTGCCTTGTTGTACAGAGCAGAAGCTCTGGTCAGGTTTCTAGTGTCTCTATTTTTTGTTCCGCTTTTCAGGTACACGTCACCGAGACTTTTGATCGCTTCTGTTTCTAACATGCTGTTGTCGTTTACTATTCCCTCTACCACCAACTGTGCGTATCCAACCAGCATAGAGTCTGTGTTACTACCGGCAGTCCGTTTCTTGTCCATATCTTGAAACTTTTTAGCCACCTGGGCCGGTGTAGTCATTTCCTTGTCTTTTGTTGGCTGTTCCTTACCCTGTGGCCCCTTTGACGACACCCCTTGTAAAAGCCTTTCCGTGTATTCGAATCGGTGTTCTATACCTTCTCCCTGATCCCGATTGTCACACCGGACCACAGCAGCCACGTAATGCGCCAAGGCCATGTTGAACTTCCCTACGTCCTTCCCGAGTCTTCCCTTCTCCAAGTTCACGTCGCCCAGACTTTTGAGCAGCTCCACTTCCGCCAGCCTGTCCATGTCAGCCATGGCGTCCACCAGGGCACGGAGGTAGCCTGTCTCCGCACGGGCTAGACTGTACCTCCTGCCCTTCGCGTCCGCCTCACGGAGTTTCTCACAGACCCTCAACATGTCGTATATCTACTAAGAGAACACCAGGTCCTGTAAAGCTGCTAATCTTCCCTGGCATAGCACCCCGTGTCAGCTTTGTGCGCGAATCACGACGAATGCGGAAGTCCCCAGGTGTGACCTCACCTGTTATGCGGGGGAGTCTGGGAAGGGGGATTCCCCTTTCGGAAGGTTCCATTGACAAGTGGTAGACGAAAGATGGGTGAATTTTGTGTTATAGTCCGCTATAGCTTGAAGGAATTAAAAGTACTTTGGAATAAAGCAAGGCGCTATAACGTGGTACGTCAGTTTCTCACAGACCCTCATCATGGCGAAATCGTGCTAAGGAACGTCTGTAAAACTCCTTACCCCCCCCCCCCCCCTGACGCCCATCTCCGTGTTAGGTTTGTGCGTCTGACTTGAACAAAGACAAGTGTCACACACTGCTCATGGCAACATGACGTCATCTCCTAGTTCAAATGTCACGGCTTCAATAGACCGAAGCTTCACTGATTCTGATCTTGTAAACATATCAGGTAACATCTGCACAGGCTAGTCCGTGCCTCCGGTCTCCGGAGCTTTATGCGCCTGACTGGAGAAACCACAACAAGTTTCACACTGGCCGTGTCAACATTACGTCATCACTCCTTTGAAACGTTCTTTTCACTCGGGCTTCGGTAATACTCGTGAACACGTCAGGTAGCTTGACTATATTTGTATATGTATGCTCCTCAATCTGTAGCCTGCAAAGTTCAGGCAGCTATTATCAGGTTATAACGGCATTTCTATGTAGGTAGATCTTTGGAAGAAAAAAGTTCAAATTTGGTATGGACTTTCTGGCAACCTTCCTTGGTGCTGCCGCAAAGTGAATTTTTTTTTCCGAAAATGCTGCAGTCCTGATTTTCTCTGGTGGGTAATTTTTGACGACGGCAAGAAGTGGTGTCAGTTTAGGCCCGTTATTTTGTTTATTTATTTTGTAAAGTTGTTCGCACTTAAGAATAAACAACAATAAGTAAATGAATTACGAAACATGAACAGTGCAAGGGAGGCCCGGTAGCAGTTTGCTCTGGAATTGCAGGGCGTTTTTGTTGAAAACACTGGAATCTTTTTATTTCGAAAGTTTTGTTGAATATGTGTTTTTCATTATCCTGCAGGTGTGTTCCATCTGGATGCCCGTTGACCCTGTTCCCATGGAAACGTGTGTGCAGTTCGTGCGCGGGTCGCAAGGGTGGGGCTGGTTCTACCCCAGGAAGTTCGCCACCACGCTCAACTACAGTCCGACGGGGGCCGACACAGGCAGCAAGACTTTCCGGGATGTCCCGGATGTTGACGGGGACAGGGACAAGTACGATATCCTCACCTGGGACGTGCAGGTATGTGTCACCTGGTCATATCATGATCCATACATACATATATAAGACTCGATTACCTCGCTCGATGCACCGTCGATTTTTTGGGCATTCCTTTCTCTTCAAAGGCGTTCAGATCACGTCACGTGGCCGTGACCGTGATGTCTCGCGATCTGAGTAATTTGTCATAAGAAAGTGAAGAAGACCGAGACTTCTTGGTTGCGCTGGAACTCAATTTCACCGTTTACAATATAACGTTGTTTATTGACTTATAATCTATTTGTTTCCTGCATATATTTTGTTTCCCCACACGAGGGCGTCCCTGTCCCTGCCCAGGGTTGTTTACTATGTGACGTAGTTTGTTTTTTTGTTTGTTTGTTTGTAGCCCGGAGACTGTATCGTGTTCCACATGAAAACCCTACACGGCGCGCCCGCCAACCCGTCCCTGTCTCTGCCCAGGGTTGTTTACTGTGTGACGTAGTTTGTTTGTTTGTTTGTTTGTTTGTTTGTTTGTTTGTAGCCCGGAGACTGTATCGTGTTCCACATGAAGACCCTACACGGCGCGCCCGCCAACCCGTCCCTGTCTCTGCCCAGGGTTGTTTACTATGTGACGTAGTTTGTTTGTTTGTTTGTTTCTTTGTTTGTAGCCCGGAGACTGTATCGTGTTCCACATGAAGACCCTACACGGCGCGCCCGCCAACCCGTCCCTGTCTCTGCGCAGGCGCGTGGTCTCCACACGGTGGGTGGGGGATGACGCAGTGCTGGCCGAGAGGCCGTGGGAAGTCTCTCCGCCAATCACAGGTAAGTTTGGGAAGTCTCTCCACCAATCACAGGTGAGTTTGGGAAGTCTCTCCGCCAATCACACGTGAGTTTGGGAAGTCTCTCCGCCAATCATAGGTGAGTTTGGGAAGTCTCTCCACCAATCACAGGTGAGTTTGGATAGTCTCTCCGCCAATGACAGGTTAGTTTGGGAAGTCTCTCCGCCAATCACAGGTAAGTTTGGGAAGTCTCTCCGCCAATCACAGGTGAGTTGGGGAAGTCTCCCCGCCAATCACAGGTGAGTTTGGGAAGTCTCTCCGCCAATCACAGGTGAGTTGGGGAAGTCTCTCCGCCAATCACGGGTGAGCTAGGGAAGTCTCTTCGCCAGTCAAAAGTGAGTTTGGGAAGTCTCTCCGCCAATCACAGGTGAGTTATTTTGTCATTTTACTACTTGGGAGAAGATTTGGCACTGCAGTTAATTATGAGGCAGATATGGCTTTAGATCCATACCAGGAAACTGTGTTTAATTTTTTTAAATTAAAGTATATGGTTACATGCGTTGTCCAGTGGTTAGTTGATGCCTCTTGACCAGGAGGTCGTGAGTTCCGGCTGTGTCGCTCACCTGACATTAACACTGCTGGAAACGACTACAGTCCTTAGGTTGGGACGTTAAAACCATGGTCCACTGTTCATTGTGCTTGTCGAAAAGTGGCAATGGAATTTCCCCGGTGCAATGAACCTGTAAACACTGTACGTAACGTCTGTCTTCTCTGTCACGACCAGTGGAAGAATAGCTCTTCAGTCAGCTGAACTAAATTGAGACCACTTTTACTTTCTGTCCTCCACAGGAGGTCTTACATACGGCGACAAGATGGCGTGCGACACCTTCCCGCTCATCTGGAAGAGAGACTGAGATTGGCAAACTTTCTATCACTACGTCATCTCCAAGCAGATGTTTGGAGTAATGCCGTCGTTCCGTAATTTTTATTGCAACAATTGATGAGAAGACGTGATGACGACACACTCATGCCCATAGCTTATGTTCATGTCGTCATCAAAACAATGGACATTACACAAGTATACAGTGTATCTCCGAGCAGATGTTGGGAGTGAAGATCAAAATGCCGTCGTTTACAGTAGTGATACCGGTGCGTTATACAGCAGTAATACCTGTACGTTATACAGTAGTAATACCTGTACGTTATACAGTAGTAATACCGGTACGTTATACAGTAGTAATACCGGTACGTTATACAGTAGTAATACCGGTACGTTATACAGTAGTAATACCGGTACGTTATACAGTAGTAATACCGGTACCTTAGAGACCTGACGATATTTACCGGGGGGAGGGGCTGGTGCATAGGTGGGGGGGGGGCATTGAAAAATTTTTTTTAGCCGTGGAGGGGGGCATTGAAAAAAAATTGCCTTGGGGGCCTTGATAAATACAAGCAAAATGTGCCCCTGACATGCAGAAAATGAAGTTTCAGATGGTCAAGATTTCAATTTTTCTCTGGACGTCCCTTGCAACGGCTTGCGCCTCCAGCGCACACAACACTTCGGCACTCGTCGCCATCAAAAATCTCTTCCTCTGACAGAAAACTGTCATTACATTTAGCATAGTCTACCAGCGAAGTTTATCCCTCAAAATGCAGAAAATCGTGTCTCAGAGGGTCCAAACTTCATCATTTGAATGACATTTCTCCAGACCGACCTTGCGACGGCTCGTGCCATGCCGGCGCTCGAAATTGTGGAAATACGTTGGGGGCGTCGTCGCCCTCAAAACCATGTGAAGTTCTAATAGAAAGGCTATTAAACTTAGCTTAGTCTGCCAGCAAATTTTGCCCATCAAAATTTAGGAAAGATCGTTTCAGATAGTCAAGATTTCCAAATTTTCCCGGGGGAGCATGGACCCCCAAGGATTACGTTGATATAGTTCGCCCTCCCCATACTGAGAAATTTTCTGCAGCCGCCTCTGTCGTGTGATTCCCTGTTCGCACGAAGTTTAAGAAAACTATAGAAACTAAAATTGGTATAAATATCAATCCTGCGTGCATCTGTTCTTTGTATACGGAATGGTTCACGGACGGCAACGGGATAAAACATTACGATGTTTACTTTCGTGAAAGCGGGCTCTCTGCTGCATATGACGTAATCATGGTGGCGCGAACTTTTTTTGGCAAGTTTGTAGGTTACAATTGGCCGAAATAACTCCCGTTTTGGAAAGATTGAAGCAGCCTTGAAGCGGTTTTCGTAACGATATCGATCGCAAAAATGTACCCAAGTCTCTTCCAACTACAACATTAATTTGTTTTCTTTTGTGTAAATTTCGTACATGTGTAGTGGAAAAGATCGCCTTGGATTACCGCCCCTCCCCGCCCGCTTTTCTCTTCGTTGATGTGGACGCATAAAATCTAAATTTTTTTGCCTCACAGAATGGGGAAATTTCGTTTTAGAGGGTCAAAAATATCAAAATTTCCCGGGTAGCATGCCCCTAACCCCTGAGACCGGTCGGGCCTTCAGCCCTCCGATCCCTGGACGGCCTTTAATAGCTAGACCCCTTGTGAGTCCCTTCCTCATGGCACCCATCTACCCAGAAGGGAATGAGTGGACCTGAACAGAGCAAGGTGCGGAGTAGGTAGGACCAGAGACAACCTACTGAAATGGGAACGGGTGAACTCAGCTGAGTGTCGTTGTGGCCACCCAACCCAAACCATGGGACACATTACGAAGGACTGTGTATTAGGCCCCAACATCTCCAACCAGGACCTACTAGAAGCTAACGAGAAGGCCGTGGCCTGGCTGCAGTACTGGCACGGAACGCTATGATGATAATAGCTAGCCGTCGGTCTGGCGGAAACGCTCAGTTTCGTGATCTTGCGTATTAATCATTACCAGAGACTTTTTTCACGTAGATCGGAGAAGCGATATCAGACAAGGTAAGTCTTACAACCGTTGCAGCGTGAGTGTAACAACATCAAGTGCTACATGTTTGTATATATGTCATCAAAATGAAAACTCGGCTGTTGTAAAACTTTGGGAGATAACATACGCCCCAGCAGGACTGCAACGTGTGTAATTTGTTGACGCGCGGGTCTTGACACCCCGATCGTCGTCACGTTCAAACAACGCTACCGCTATTGTTATTGCTATATCATTTAATGACTCTAGAGCTCTGAGGAGGATCACTGGCACCCGTTGGCACGAGCTCGTGCGCAACAGTGAACTCAGGGAGCTGACCGGACAACCTCCCGCCTCCTCCCTTGCAGCCATGAGAAGGGTTCGATGGTACGGGCACGTCCTCCGGCTCCATCCAGAGCACCCCACCAGAGCCCTGCTCGACTTCAACCCAAAGCAGGCAGGATGGCGTCGCCCACGGGGGAAGCCCCGCACCCGCTGGATGGACGTGGTGTCCCGAGATCTGCGCACCATTAACATCACCCCCCACCAGGCGCAGCTTGCAGCGACAAACAGAGGATGGTGGAGGTCCCTAGTGAATTCAGTCGGCTCTACGCACCACGTGCAAGAGGACGAGTGAGTGAGTGAGTGATATCATTTAATGACAGACTGTGTGTAATGGAAAAGGCAAGGACAATTTTTTTTTTGGGGGGGGGGGGGCATTGAAAAATTTGTTGGGGCGGGGGGAGGGCCATAGAAAATTTTTGGGGGCGGGGGGGGGCATTGAATTTTTTTTACCAGGACTATTTTGCACCAGATCAAAGTCTTATCTAAGCCAAGGAGCCTCTTTGTAGCATAACTTCATCGAATTTGTAAGAATAACAGAGAAGTGGTTTGTAAGGCTAGACCATGTGACACATGTATATGTTACCTTTGTCGCTGCTTCTCTCTCCACACCAGGTATCGAGAAGAACAAGGCCCGTCCCAGCCGCTACAGCGAGAGCCTGGTGGGGGAGGGCGGGCCCGGGGCTTATTTTAACGACTATTGCAACTGGCGGAGCATCCCGGAGTTTCAGGACTTCGTGTACAACAGCCCTGCTGCGCAGATAGCCGCCCAGCTCATGGACTCACAGGTACGTGTACAACAGCCCTGCTGCGCACATAGCCGCCCAGCTCATGGACTCACAGGTACGTGTACAACAGCCCTGCTGCGCAGATAGCGGCCCAGCTCATGGACTCGAAGGTCAAACCTGGCTTTAACTGGGGACATAAAAGGCAGTGTGGGTTTCAGAATGTCCTTCCAGTACGTTTACTATCTATCCTTTGTATGTGGGACTGTTAAAATAAGTTGCTAAAATGAGAGCTGTTTGACATTACCCTTCTTTGTCTAAATGCATGTAAGAAAGATCAATGTTGAAGTCTCTCGCTGTCTTTCTTTCGTTCTTTCTCTCCATGTTGCAATTACTGATACATTACTGATACGATGTTACAGATAAATAGATATCATCGTATCAGATCACAAACGTTTGCTGTAATTTTCAGACGGCCATTTTCTACCACGAGCACGTTCTGACGAAGGACCCTGGGACCTACAAGATCACGCCCTGGCACCACGACCAGTCCTACTATCCCGTGGACGGCGACAAGGTAAGGGGGCTCTAATTTTCGAACTAGTCGAAGAACTTTAATCAAATAAAGTGCGAGAACCCAGTTGTCAAATAACAGACGAGGCGTTAAAACATTTTATGTAGACAAATCTCCAATTGATGTCAATAATGATTCTGAAGATCACCTCTGCGGAGAATTCCATATTGGATTCTCTGATAATAGCTAAGGAACTTGACATGCGCATCTCCAAGCTAAAAAAATATATATAGTGGTAGTGAATGTTGAAATGTGGTAAAAAAAATTCACAAAATCTTTGCTCCATCTGTTCAACTCCTATTTGCAAAACCGATACTCTTCCTAATAAGATATAGTAAAATGGTGGCAAGGTAGAGAAGAATGTGCACCTGCCTACCTACCTAGTCCCTTGACATCCAGGTCGTTAGGGACAGGGTACTGTACAGTAAATATATTCCGACCTGAGACAAAATGGACGAAAACCTTACTACTAGAGAGTTTGCAGTGCTGATCTGTAAATCTAAGGGCACAACCCGCCGTATGTGCAATTTGTCCGTACGTTTTTTGTGAGGTCACGTCCGCCACGTATTTCTTAAAACGTTCAGGCTGTACAGGGCAGGCGCGCCGCCCTGATGAAAGCTATTAATGGCGCCCGTACTGTCATTCACAGTGGGTGAATCCGCAGCCCGATGGCACACAAAGTTTTGCCCACACATCAAGTTCTACGGCATGTCTGCGTGCTCCAAAATCCGTCGGATTCCCTACGAGTTCGTAAAGAGGCGGTACTTACCACTTACGGATCCCAAAAGGTTGCCCAGGTTTTGGCATGTAGACAGCACGTATTTGCGAGTTGTGCCCTTAGCTTAACGGAGTCGCGTCTGTCTGAAATACTGTCTAACCAGTCGGTAATTACCGAAGGTACTGAACTTTCGAACTGTCACCGCCCTATCGCTGACGTGGGAGGCGACGAATGAGGCCGATAAACATCGTGTGACGTAACTGCAGGGTGTTTGGCCAGGAGCCAGAGGTCCTGGGTTCACATCCTGTCATGTTACCGATGTTGTACCCTTGGTCACATTTACTAATCGGGGCCCGGCCGGGCTGTTTGTGGAAACGAAAATGTAAGGTTTGTGCAGATAGATATGCACAAGGCATGCTGTTTATTTATTTTTGGTCCTTGGTTTGATCTTTCGCCTAGCAGTCAACACCACAGCGCATCCAAGTCTAAAAATAGGCAAAGAATTGCTCATGTAGTACCAGGGTCAACCACCAGGAGGCCCAAATTCGACCTTTATCGTCAAGATCGATCGTCCTACCTACAGAAACTACTAAAAGAAAATCTCATTCCTTTCAATTCTTAAGATATATCTCTAGTCTCAAAATAATACCTCCATCTTCAAAAGCGTAACAATAATAAAAACGATAATGATGTTGACAAGAAATATGTTTCTTTTACACATAAAGCCGCAAGTTCTCTTCGAACTGACGTCAGGTTTTATTTCGATATAAACATAAGCAGACAGTTTGCCATGGGCATGGGCTTAGTGGCACACTGCTTGTATTTATGGATGATATGTTGTCAACTAAGATTGTTGAACAGTCTGTCAATATTTGTGAGCCAATGCAGATATTTCCCTCGTCGTTTTGTCTAAGACATAGAGTAAAGAAAAGTAACAGAGTAAAGTCCTACGAAAAGATTACAACAAGCAAGGTAACTTTTCAGTACAGTCATATTAGGGTTAGCTACATTACAGTCATGCTCGGAAATTGCAGTTTCTAGAAACGCCAACAACTCGTTCAAGTACATCATCTGTACCTGTGGCTTGGGTAGCTCAGCCTATGTTGAATGACGATGTGTTTGCATAACCAGTTCACTCCATCAGTGTATCAGTTCATCCACTGTCATCATTGATGGATTTCCATATCTTTCTGTATCTACAATGTTCTTACAACTGATCATTGACTTTCGTCCATTACGCTCTTTCTATTTGCTTCTTAGAGCTCAATCAAAACTCTCAAATGGGTTGCTTCCTTTCTAATTATCCAATATAGTAAGATAATGAGACAAGACAAGTTTGGGATGTTCCATAGTGTCTCAATAGTTATATGATAATTGGTGATAACTAACGGCTTTAAGTTTAATCTAATCACGGATGGCATTCCTACATTTTCGGATGTTGCTCTGTATTTTTACAACGCTGGGGTGTGCCGACCCATAGATGGCTTTCATCATCTTTACTGACTGCTCATAGTAACTCAGAGCTTTCCTCTGATTGCCGAGTTTATTCCAACATAATCCGATATTGTTAAGTGATGCAGCAATATCGGAATGTGCTGTCGTTTCACCATAGATAGCTTTCCTCATCTTCAGTGACTGTTCGTGGTACCTGATAGCTTTTCTCTGATCGCCAAGGTCACTCCAACATGCCCCAATGTTGTTAAGTGATGTCGCAATATCGGGATGTGCTGTTGTTTCCCCATAGATAGCTTCCATCATCTTCAGTGACTGTTCGTAATACCTGATAGCTTTCCTCTTATCACCAAGGTCATACCAACATGCCCCAATGTTGTTAAGTGATGCAGCGATATCGGAATGTGGTGTTGTTTCCCCATAGATAGCTTTGATCATCTTCAGTGACTGTTCATGATACCTGAGAGCTTTCCTCTGATCGCCAAGGTCCCTCCAACATGCCCCAATGTTGTTAAGTAATCCAGCAATGTGGGGATGTGCTGCTGTTACCCCATAGATAGCTTTCCACATCTTCAGTGACTGTTTGTAATACCTGATAGCTTTCCCCTTATCGCCAAGGTCACTCCAACATGCCCCAATGTTGTTAAGTGATGCAGCAATATCGGGATGTGCTGTTGTTTCCCCATAGATAGCTTTCATCATCTTCAGTGACTGTTCGTAATACCTGATAGCTTTCCTCTGATCGCCAAGGTCACTCCAACGGTTTCCTATGTTGTTAAGTGATGCAGCAATATCGGGATGTGCTGTTGTTTTACCATAGATAGCTTTCGTCATCTTCAGTGACTGTTCGTGATACCTGATAGCTTTCCTCTTATCGCCAAGGTCACTCCAACAGGTTCCTATGTTGTTAAGTGATTGGGCAATATCGGGATGTGCTGTTGTTTCACCGTAGATAGTTTTCCTCATCTTCAGTGACTGTTCGTAATACGTGATAGCTTTCGTCTTGTCGCCAAGATCACTCCAACAGGTTCCTATGTTGTCAAGTGATTGGGCAATACCGGGATGTACTGCTGTTTCCCCATAGATAGCTTTCCGCATCTTCAGTGACTGTTCGTAATTCCTGAGGGCTTTCCTCTTATCGCCAAGGTCACTCCAACACATCCCAATGTTGTTAAGTGATGCAGCAATATCGGGATGTGCTGTTGTTTTACCATAGATGGCTCTCTGATTCTTCAGTGACTGTTCGTAATGAATAAGGGCTTGACTTTGATCGCCAAGGTCACTCCAACATGATCCAATATTTCCAAGTAACGAGGCGACGTTGGGACTTTCTTTGTTTTCTCCATATAAAGTATTCCTAACTGTGAGTGCCCATCTATAATACCCTATCGCTTTCTCAAACTCACCACGCTTTTGCAAGATATTTCCTATTTCAAAAAGTATTCCAAACTTTTTTTTCTCGTCACTGCCCGCCTCTTCCAGAGCCGCCTCACACTGACGTAATGATGCATCCATAAGGAATAGCTGTTGTGAAATTCGACCTCTCGTTAGAGATGAGTTGTCAAAGATTGTGTTTTGCAATATCTTTGTCCTTTGACTTCCCTTAGAAACCGTATCAATAATGCATGTTTTTAACGGGATGGCAGTATAGTAGTACCTGAACAGCATTTTTGAGTCCGGTATGTAGAAAACTGACTGGACGAAAGTGTCGCCTACGTCAGGTTTATCCAGTTGAGTTTTCATCTCCGTAAGAGGAGACAATCTGTCCTTCTGTCCTCCGTTGGCGATGTACGTTCTTAACCGCAGCTCCGCTGAGATGCTGATCAGTACAGTTAAGTGATGGGCATCTTCCTGACTGATCCGTTGTGTCTTGTGCAATTCTTCTATCATTCCCCACACACTCGGAATCGCAATACCGCAGCAAATGCTAAACACATCAATGGCCACACTAGGAAAACGGTATATTTCTTTCTTGACGTCCAGAAGTTGTCCTGTTGGCCCGGCACTTCTTAGTTGCTGAATATTATCCCTCAGTATTAGCAGTGCTGACAGCCGTGACAGAACAGGGGAAGGATCTACGCTTTTGTTGACTCTGTCCGTATACTCGTCGACCAAAGACTCGTCTCCTGCTAAGTAGGTCACCCGTCTGAGGATGTCTGACAGGTGATAGCCTTCCGCCAAGGCGATGTGCAGATGCTGATACTCCGCTAACTTTGCAGGAGTCTGGATGAGACTAACGGGATCCTTGGTTCTGGTTTTGTCTCTTCCAAAAGGAGTCTTAGAAGCCCATGGCATGAAGCCGTCGAAAGCGAAGCCGCGAGGTGTGACGGAGTCAAAGAACCAGTCTTTCTCTGGGTCTTCCGAGAGGAAGTCGTTGAGTGACGGGATGGCCATGGCTGGGAGGATGGTTTCCCCAAGGTTGATGACTTTTAGATGTAAGTAGTGTGTGACCTTTAGGAAGTACCTCCGTGTATCATCATCATCCTTCCCTTCCTTAATTAGAATGGCGAACTCCAGGTCGGAGTAGGGCGTGACCAGTTCTGTGGCCTGTGAGCCCAGCCCGATGAAAGCGTACTTACACGGAGGAGGACCGAGTTTGGCAATACACTCATCTGTCAGTACTTGGATGAACTCTTGTCTGTCAGCTGTGATCCTCTTGAACAAGTTCTTGATTGCTTCAGCTCGTTTGAACTCTACTTCTCTCACGACAGGATCATCTTCATCATACTGATAAGGGTTGTGTTCCTGATGAATTGTGTCTAGCTGACATTTTACACAGGCGCGCATGTTCCCCAATTCCTTCATGTGATCTAACGCGCTGCTGTACGGACACGGTTCACAGTCTACGTTACAAGTGTTCCTAAGAAACTGCCTTTCTGTTTCTTGCAGCCTCGTTACCATGTTTTGTTTGTCTCCATTTGTCCGTGCCATGGAAGCGTTATACAGAGCTGCTGCCTGTGTGAATTTCCTACCTTCTCCTGTCCGCTTGCCTCGCTCGACGTAGACGTCACCCAACCTGCACAGACAGTCGGCTTCTCTAGCCTTGTCGGGTTTATAGCGATCTGAAAATAGCAAATTTTTAAAGTCAAAATACTACAGTCGTGTTCCACGGGTACTATATATAGGTATATCAATATACTCAATAGATAAAAACTAACTTGGAAAATGTGATAAGAATAAAGTCCAATACAGGTCTATGAAAGTGATCCTTTAGTTTAGAGAAAATTAGGCTCTGTAAAGTGTAAATTGAAACTTAACTTTACATATTCAAGTGCATTTAATCAACTTCAAACTAGAAGACTAATCATAATTTGACGGCGTTTGAATGGAAAGTGCATAACATACCGTGAACAAGCTTCAAGGCGGCTGCCAGGTTCTGCTCTGCTGCGTCCAGGTCTCCATTTCCCAAGTCACGGTCTGCCGTCTGGAGGTACCTGTGGTAGGAGCTAACAGACAAAACAAATCATCTTCTCTTCGTTTTAACGGACTTAATGATTGCGATGAACTGAAATGAATAAAAGAAGGATTATATAGGTTGGTTATGATTTAATTATTAATTCCCTATATTCTTATTGTTCCGGACCGGTATATGTTTTATGGTGGACCACACCGGCTTTCATCAAATAGTTGGAGCGCATTCTGCGTGCACAGCCAGCCCATGGCATTAACAGTGTATTATCGCTGGGTCCTGCGTGCCCTGCTTATTTTACGTAAATAGTTGTGTAGCAGCTTTTTATTTTACAAAATGCCTTGTCATAGTACGAAGCTTCCGGGTTCATCTCCTACAGTTTTCCATTACATTCAAATTCAGATAATTGACATTAAAGATTGATTTTCATATAGAAACTATTATAACGCAAAATGCACAGAATAAAGAAACGTTTAACACGAACTTTTCGTCATCAACTCCTCTCAACTCCTCTGGCGTTGTCAGCATTTTGAAGCTCTGTACTTCTGAAGGAATGACAGAATCCTCATTACATTATTTTCAAAATACATAGAAAACTAGTCCTTCAGCACTTACATGTGCCGACGATGCATGTCGTCATCGATGACGTCGCTAGAGGGCGATGCTGAGAAGGGAGAGACGGACTTCCGTCCTCTCACGTCATGTTGTCGCTGCGTGCGTGCTGACCTCTGCGCGAACCGGTAAGAAGTCATCAATGATTAACAAGCATACCTTTACCCACATGCAGAAAACATTGAGAAACCATTCTCAGAATGTTTTATTATCGTGCCCATGGCGACAGTCATACAAAGCGCCGCCAAAAATATGAGATACGAAAGACAATAGGGTAAATTTGTCCATATATGGAACTTGTTGTTTTTCATATTTGACCACTATCCAGACGCCTGTTCCGTCATTATCTTTTTCTACCAAAAGCGACAACATATCGCTCACCTTGTTTCTAGCCGTGATGATTTCTTGCCTGCTCTTTGCAGTGTGCAGTAGGCGGTGGACAAGCACTACTGCTCCCTGTACGTTGTAACAACGTGCTAGTGCCTTGTTGTACAGAGCACTAGCTCTCGTCAAGTCTCTAGTGTCAAGAGTTTCTGTTCCTCTTTTCAGGTACACGTCACCGACACTTTTCATTGCTTCTGTTTCTAACATGCTGTTGTCGTTCACTATTCCCTCTACCATCAACTGTGCGTATCCAACCAACACAGAGTCTGTGTTATCACCGGCAGCCCGTCTCTTGTCGAGGTCTTGAAACTTTCCTGCAACCTTTGCAGATGTAACCGTCTGCTCGTCTTCAGTTGGCTGCCCCAGACCTTGTGACCCCTTTGACGACACCCCTTGTAAAAGTCTCTCCGTGTATTCGTATCGGTGTTCTATACCTTCTCCCTGATCCCGGTGGTCACACCGAACCACAGCAGCCACATAAAGCGCCAAGGCCACGTGGAACTTTCCTACGTCCTTCACGAGTCTTCCCTTCTCCAAGTTCACGTCGCCCAGACTTTTGAGCAGCTCCACTTCCGCCAGCCTGTCCATGTCAGCCATGGCGTCCACTAGGGCACGGAGGTAGCCTGTCTCCACACGGGCTAGTCCGTACCTCCTGCCCTTCGCGTCCGCCTCACGGAGTTTCTTACAGACCCTCAACATGGCGAACTTCTGCCGAGAGAACTTCTGTAAAACTCCTTACCTTCACGGGTATTTGTAGGTCTCCGTGTTAGTTTAGTGCGCGTGACTTGAGCAAACACAGGTCTGGACATTCCCCTTCTTGTGTCAACATTACATCATCCGTCAGCCGATAATAAAGTTCAAAGATTTTATAACCGCCACTAAAGCTTCACAAACACTCATCAATATGACACGTAGACTATCATATTGGTCGGTTTTAGCGTAACTCTATTGACGTCAAAGGTCCCAGAACTTTACTTGTGTTTGTTTTGCCCTATGCTAAAGGAACGTCTATGAGATTTCACATGTCTATTCAATAGATGTATGTATGAAATATGCACGGCACCGATCTTCGTAGTAGGGTCAGGCGCGTGTCGTGAAAAAACACAAACCCCACACTCCACATGTCAACATTACGTCATCTCTCCATTCAAAGGTCAAAGGTTGCATACACTCAGGCTTTGCCGATACTCGTAAACATGCCAGGTGGCTTGCCTACATGTTTGTATGTGTGTTACTCATTCTGCAGCCAGCATAGTTCTGGGAGCTTTATTTTGTATGTTTTGTATATAGGTAGACCTTGGGAAGAAAGAGATCAAATTGAATTTGGAATTTTTAGCGGCTTTCATTGGTGCAACGGATAAATTTCCTGCTACTGTATATTTTGGACTGAAAACGCTACAGTCCTGATTTTTTTAATGGTAGATCACTTTTCACGGCAATAACAGCTCTGCAGGGGTGACCAGAAGCTCGAAAGCGTATGTTGGCCATCCTTTATCTTTCTAGTGCAAATGAAATAGACTGAGACTCAAAGTGTGTTATCAATTTGTACATCTGCCCTTGTGAAATATTTGTGGTACGACCGGTGTAGCAGACTGTGTGTAAAAGTTAACACTATGTACACTTGCCCTTATATGGAATGTTTGCTGTAAGGCCGGTGTAACGTACTGTGTATGAGAGTCACCACTATGTACACCTGTCCTTATATGGAATATTTGCTGTAAGACCGGTGTAACAGACTGTGTGTGAGAGTCACCATTATGTACACCTGCCCTTATATGGAATATCTGCTGTAAGACCGGTGTAACAGACTATGTGTGAGAGTCACCATTATGTACACCTGCCCTTATATGGAATATTTGCTGTAAGACCGGTGTAACAGACTGTGTGTGAGAGTCACCATTATGTACACCTGCCCTTATACGGAATATTTGCTGTAAGACCGGTGTCGCAGACTGTGTGTGAGAGTCACCACTATGTACACCTGCCCTTATATGGAATGTTTGCTGTAAGGCCGGTGTAACGTACTGTGTATGAGAGTCACCACTATGTACACCTGCCCTTATACGGAATATTTGCTGTAAGACCGGTGTCGCAGACTGTGTGTGAGAGTCACCACTATGTGCCACTGCCCTTATATGGAATGTTTGCTGTAAGACCTGTGTAACAGACTCCGCGTGGCCCTAATTAAAAAAGGTCACCAAAATGTTTTTAAAAACTTTTGTTTTCAGTTATATTTTACATTTTATCCACGACATCAACATATTAGTTTGTCTTGTGTATGTAGCTTGGCTGGCTATCACGTCCTTTTCCGTAAACCCCTCGGCAAGAATCCCGAACCGCCCCGTATCGTCGCCTGCGGTGATGTTTACTGACCAAAACGTTCCATTGTTGTCCTCTTCAGAACTAATTATACCGCTGGCGTTGAGAAAATCTCCCAGCCGCGCCACTGTGCTACCATCTGACACATCCTCGGGGATTTCGACGTTTTCACCCGAAACGAAAAGTTTCTGATAAGCCTGGAAGCCAAACAGCAGCTCGGTCAGCAGAAATACAGCACAGACCACAGCACGCGACGCCATGTTGTAACAGCAATCGTTATCTGATTCAACGGCTGTCAACGTAGCGTGCGACGCCATGTAAACTGACTACAGCAATGGCTATCTGATGCCACGTAGTGTGCGTTGTCCAGTGGTTAGCGCCCCTGCCTCTGGAACTGGAAGTTTGATTCAGGCTGTGTCGCTCACCCGACGTGCTTAGGTTGTACGACATGCACCAGACAGAGTGTTTAAAGTCCTACGGCACAGTGAAGCGGTAGCAAGGTAGAGTAGAATATTGTACAGTATTCCCACCTGACACAAAATGGGCGACAACGTTCGAGCTGTCAGCTATAATTACGGTGATGATATCTGTCACGGAGGCATTGTCGTCGAACCTGTCTGTAATTACTCCAGACACTGAACTTTCCAAAGGTCAATGACCCACCGCTGACGTGGGAGGTGGCAAATGAGGTCGATAAACACCGTGTGACGTGACTGCAGGGTGTTTGGCCAAGGAGCCAGAGGTTCTGGGTTCACATCCTGTCATGTTACCAATGTTGTACCATTGGTAAGGCCTACGTCATATTTCATATTCGGGGCCCAGTCGAGCTGTTTGCGGAAATGAAAAATTAAAGTTTATGCGAATAAATATGCAAAAGGCATACTGTTGAATTATTTTTGGTCCGTTGTGTTGTGTTTTTGTTGTGTTTTATACCGTACTTTTCGTTCGCTAAAAATGCCCGACCGGGCCTGTTTGTGGAAAAGTCACGTTAGCCTAAAAATACATTACTCACTCCACCGAGGTGTAAAAATGGACTTCGGTTGGGGAGTTAAAAGGAGGAAGAAGGAGAGGGATGGGCTCCGTCTCCCAATACTGTGCCCCAGACACTGTGGATAACAACCCACTCCCCTACGGCCTCGGAAAGGTTATACCCTTTACCTCAACCAGCTGTGAGGCCCAAAGTTACACCGCTTCACCCTTATGTCATCATCTGTCTTTCACCTAAAATCAACACCGCATCACGCCGAAAACCAAAAATAGGCAAACATTGCTCCTGCAGTACCAAGGTCAACCACTCGGAGGCCAAAAATCGACCATCACCGTCAAGATCACCCCACTTACAGAAATTACTAAAAAAAAACATATATCACAAACCATCCAGCGGTTCTCAAAATGATAGCTTCATCTTCATAGGGGTAATGATAATGACAAAGATATGATTATTTCTTTTAGAGAAGAACAAGTTCTCTTCGAACTGACGTCAGGTTTTATGTCGATACAAACAGGAGCAGAAAGTTTACCATGGGCATGGGTTTAGTGGCACACTGCTTGCATTATTGAGATTGTCAAGTAACGTTATTGAATAGTCAGCCAACATTTGTGAGCCAATGCAGATATCTCCCTCCTCGTCCTATCTAAGACACACTCTTGTAACCAAGAGTAAAGTCCTACAAAGACATAACGACAAACATATCACCTTTTCAACATAGATATATTTGGGCTTTTAGATTACAACCATGCTGGGAAATTGAAGTTTCTGGGAAGGCCAACAACTCGTTAAAATATATCATTGTATCTTTGCTTTGGGTAACTAAAGCATATGCTAAATGACAATGTTTTTGTATAACCAATTCACTCAACACTGCCAGTTAAGATGCATCATATTGATGGTTTTCCATATTGTTCACATTCTTACAATCTTACAGTCGGTTCTTACAATTCAACTGATCATTGATGTTCTTTCATCGCACCCATATACTTGCTGTGTAGAGCTCAATTAAAACTTGCAAAAGACTTGCTTCCTCTATAATTATTACACATACTGAGACGATACGGCAGGACAAATTGGGTTTGTTCCGTGGTGTTTCCATCGTTAGTTTATCTTAATTTATGTTTGCAATAACTAACGGCTTTACTCTTTACGGACGGCATTCCTACATATTCGAATGCTGTGCTGTATTTGTACAACGTTGGGATGTTCCGGCCCATAAATAGCTTTTATCATCTTTACTGACTGTTTAAAGTAGCTAAGAGCTTTGTTGTGATTGCCGAGTTCATAACAACATGCCCCAATGTTGTGTAATGATATTGCAATATCAGGATGTGCTTCGCCATAGATAGCTTTCTTCATCTTCAGTGACTGTTCGTAATACCTGATAGCTTTCCTGTTATCGCCAAGGTCACTCCAACATGCTCCAATGTTGTTAAGTGATCCAGCAATAACGGGATGTGCTGTTGTTTCACCATAGATAGCTTTCTTCATCTTCAGGGACTGTTCGTAATATCTGAGAGCTTTTCTCTGATCGCCAAGCATACTCCAACAGGCTCCAATGTTGTGAAGTGATGACGCAATATCGGGATGTGCTGCTGTTTCCCCATAGACAGCTTTCCTCATCTTCAGTGACTGTTCGTAATATCTGAGAGCTTTTCTCTGATCGCCAAGCATACTCCAACAGGCTCCAATGTTGTGAAGTGATGACGCAATATCGGGATGTGCTGCTGTTTCCCCATAGACAGCTTTCCTCATCTTCAGTGACTGTTCGTGATACCTGATAGCTTTCCTTTTTTCGCCTAAGTGACTCCAACATGCTCCAATGTTGTTAAGTGAATTCGCAATATCGGGATGAGCTGTTGTTTCGCCATAGATAGCTTTCTTCATCTTCAGTGACTGTTCGTAATACCTGATAGCTTTCCTGTTATCGCCAAGGTCACTCCAACATGCTCCAATGTTGTTAAGTGATCCAGCAATAACGGGATGTGCTGCTGTTTCCCCATAGATAGCTTTCCTCATCTTCAGTGACTCTTCGTAATACCTGATAGCTTTCCTTTTTTCGCCTAAGTGACTCCAACATGCTCCAATGTTGTTAAGTGAATTCGCAATATAGGGATGTGCTGTTGTTTTACCATAGATAGCTTTCTTCATCTTCAGTGACTCTTCGTAATACCTGATAGCTTTCCTTTCTTCGCCTAAGTGACTCCAACATGCTCCAATGTTGTTAAGTGAATTCGCAATATAGGGATGTGCTGTTGTTTTACCATAGATAGCGTTATTCATCTTCAGTGACTGTTCGTAATACCTGAGAGCTTTCCTCTTATCGCCAAGGTCACTCCAACATGCTCCGATGTTATTAAGTGATGCAGTAATATCGGGATGTGCTGTTGTTTCACCATAGATAGCTTTCGTCATCTTCAGTGACTGTTCGTGATACCTGATAGCTTTCCTTTTATCACCAAGGCCACTCCAACAGTTTCCAATGTTGTTAAGTGATGACGCAATTTCGGGATGTGCTGTTGTTTCACCATAGATAGCTTTCCTCATCTTCAGTGACTGTTCGTGATACCTGATAGCTTTCCTTTTATCGCCAAGGTCGCTCCAACAGTTTCCAATGTTGTTAAGTGATGACGCAATTTCGGGATGTGCTGTTGTTTCACCATAGATAGCTTTCCTCATCTTCAGTGATTGTTCGTGATACCTGATAGCTTTCCTTTTATCGCCAAGGTCGCTCCAACAGTTTCCAATGTTTTCAAGCAATGAGGCGATGTTAGGGTTCTCTTTGCGTTCTCCATGTAAATTATTCCCAACTGTGAGTGCCCGTCTGTAGTAGCTCATGGCGTTCGCAAACACACCGCGCTTTTGCAAGACCTGTCCTAATTCGAAAAGTATTTCAAACTGTTTCTCCTCGTCACTGCCCGCCTCTTCCAGAGCCGCTTCAAACCGAAGTAAGGATGCATCTAAATGGAATAGCTGTTGTGTAATTCGGCCCCTTGTTAGCGATGAGTTGTCAAAAATTGCGTTCTGAAATATTTTTTTCCTTTGAATTTCTCTTCCAACTGCATCCACAATGCATGTTTTTAAAGGAATAGCAGTATAGTAGTACCTGAACAGCATTTTTGAGTCTGGTATGTAGAAAACGGAGTGAACGAAAGTGTCGTCTACGTCACGTTTACCTAGTTGTATTTTCATCTCAGTGAGAGGAGACAGTCTGTCCTTTTGTCCTCCGTTGGCGATGTACGTTCTTAACCGCAGCTCCGTCGAGATGCTGATCAGTACAGTCAAGTGGTGGGCATCTTCCTGACTGATCCGCTGTGTCTTCTGTAATTCCTGTATCACTCCCCACATACTGGGGATCGTTACACCACAGCAGATACTCAACACGTCAACGGCTACGCTGGGGAAACGGTATATTTCTTTCTTGACATCCAGAAGTTGCCCCGTTGGCTTAGCATCTGCTAGTTGCTGAACATTTCCCCTCAGTACTAGCAGTGCTGACAGTCGTGCCAGATCAGCTGAAAGATCTGCGCTTATGTTGACTCTGTCTGTATACTCATCCACCAAAGACTCGTCTCCTGTTAAGTAGGTCACCCGTCTGAGGATGTCTGACAGGTGATAGCCTTCCGCCAGGGCGATGTGCAGATCTTGATACTCCGCTAAATAAGCAGGAGTCTGAATGAGACTAACGGGTTTCTTGGTTCTGGTTTCGTCTCGTCCAAAAGGAGTCTTAGAGGCCCATGGCATGAAGCCGTCGAAGGCGAAGCCGCGAGGTGTGACGGAGTCAAAGAACCAGTCTTTCTCTGGGTCTTCCGAGAGGAAGTCGTTGAGTGACGGGATGGCCATGGCTGGGAGGATGGTTTCCCCAAGGTTGATGACTTTTAGATGTAAGTAGTGTGTGAGGTTTAGGAAGTACCTCCGTGTATCATCATCATCCTTCCCTTCCTCAATCAGAATGGCGAACTCCAGGTCGGAGTACGGCGTGACCAGTTCTGTTGCCTGGGAGCCTAACCCGATGAAAGCGTATTTACATGGAAGAGGACCGAGTTTTGCAATACATTCATCTGTCAGTACTTGGATGAACTCTTGTCTGTCAGCTGTGATCATCTTGAACAAGTTCTTGATAGCTTCAGCTCGTTTGATCTCTACTTCTCTCACGACGGGATCATCTTCATCATACTGATAAGGGTTGTGTTCCTGATGAATTTTGTCTAGCTGAGATTTTACACGGGCGCGCATGTTCTCCAGTTCCTTTATGTGATCTAACGCGCTGCTGTACGGACACGGTTCACAGTCTAGGTTACAGGTGTTCCTAAGAAACTGCCTTTCTGTTTCTTGCAGCCTTGTTACCACGTTTTGTTTGTCTCCATCTGCCCGTGCCATGGAGGCGTTATACAGAGCTGCTGCCTGTGTGAATGTCCTACCTTCTCCTGTCCGCTTGCCTCGCTCGACGTAGACGTCACCCAACCTGCACAGGCAGTTGGCTTCTCTAGCCTTGTCGGGCTTATAGCGATCTGTAGGAATAACGTCGAATGATATCAGGATTGGTCAATCTTCAACAGCTTCATTCTGCTGTGTTCCATCGCTATGTTGAAGGCTAATGTTCTAAGTAGCAAAAATATGGACAAGATTTATTGTACAAATAACATTTCAATTTGTAATTTCAAAAAAGTCAATATTATGTAACAAATATAACACGTAAAGCTATGACAAAGCAAAAGAAAAGAAAACCTGACATGATACTTGAGATTATAATTTTAATTTGTTTGGGTACTCGGCTGCAACAGTAGCTTCAAATAAGACGACGTGTAATATATCTTCATTCATAGTGTATAACAGACCATGAACCAGCTTCAGGGCGGCTGCCAGGTTCTGCTCTGCTGCGTCCAGGTCTCCATTTCCCACGTCACGGTCTGACGTCTGGATGTAGCTTTGGTAGGATCTGACCGAGAAAACAAACGTAATGTTAACTCTTGTAGGAGCTGAAACCGACAAAACAAATCATTGTCTGCTCACTTTAACGGACTGAAATGATTTTGAATGAAAAGAGCAGACCTCATGAATCCATCCATTGAAATTAAAACTAGAAAGGCCGACATTTGCTTAAGAGCAAATACAGCATATTTCAGCCACACCCCTTCCCACGCAACATTGGACTGTTCCAAATCACCCCTGCGCAAAAATGGAACATCCTCTTAACAGTACATTATCCCCCAAAGTGGACTGGTATTGTGAATTGATTCCAGGTAAAAACAGAGCTTGCTTCTATTTTTCAGAAAATGACAATAATCACACCTTCCATTCAGAAATTTTCATCATGACTGAAAATTGTTGAATGACTTCATGTAATGTCATTAACAATTTTCAGTACGATAACTAGGTGTAACTTTAAAAAAGTATAAGCTCCTTGTGATGTGGGTACATCTATTATTGCAGTGAACTTTTTTTATTCAAGTAGGGTATACGATTTAATAATTATCAAGCAGGTGCAGGTACTGTAGGAGCGTTTGTTTTCTTCAAGCTGTAAAACTGTTAAACTGTTTTACTTTGTATGCAATCAGCCATCGAGCCTATTCTTATTTTAGTTTAACAACTTCCTGCCAGACCCGGAAGATACGATTGAACCTTGTTCGAGGATTTATTTTCGTCTGTCTGGTCAGTCTGTTCATACCCTGGCGCTGAGAGTGTTTTATTGGGCTGAAACTCTGGCAGTTTAAAGTTACATACAATTTAAATGTTCAAAGTTTATGTCAAACAACAACAGCACTAGGAAATGTGGCCACTATAGACAGGTGGTCACTATAGAGAAAATGCTGATCTATTGACTAGGAGCCATACGTTACACATGATTTCAGTACACTGATCATTAATCATATAAACATTGCACAGGTAAGCCAATTGTTTAGATGTACAATTAAGTTCAAATAATTCTGAAGAGAAATATTGATGAGAAAATAATCATTCTCGCCACTGTCTAACTTATAATTACGTATCAAAACTAAACGCAGATTTTCTAACTAACGCACCTTTCGCCGACTTCATCAAAGGACCGCCGGCTATCAATCAAACACGGCTGTTGATTAGACTTGGAGTTTCAAACAGTCATGTGCTGTGTGCCAGTTGACAGCGAACTTCATGCTACGTGATGTTTTACATTGCTTGGACCTTCTTTCCTACAGCGGTGCTTCTACAAAATATTTAGACTGTAACACTGAGTCCCACATGTTTTATAGAATAGAATTTGACGCAGAACAGCGTTTTTTGCTGGGTATTTTTCTTGAAACATGTCCGTGGGAATATCAGCGAGGCGGCGACATAGGGATATCAGACCGTCAACAAAAGTCGCACGGCGGCTGACGGCGCAGCGAAGATACTAGCGCTATAAATAAGCGCTTCAACTAAGGATGGCAAACCGTACAATATTTTTGTATACTGTTGAGCTAAGTAAAGTTTGTTGTTTATGAGGTTTTAGTTGTCTTTGAAGCTTTGACCCGAAATATTTTAAAGTCAAACTGCTGAAGAGAAGTAAGTGACTGCTACGATTATCGTAGATATGGCCCTAAAAAAACTGATAAAAGAAGCCTTCTCAATAGTCTAAAATGCAAGAGCTTCGGGGGGGGGGGGGCTTCGCCCTCCTGGGTCCCCCCCACAGTGGCCCTGCCCCTGGACCCCGCCAGGGACATTCGGCGGCCCCCGGACCCCTGTCCGACGCTTTGAAAAAATCCTGGCGAGAAGTCTGTACGGCCTGAGTCTTCAAGTTAACGTATTGTGTGGTCCCGCTTATGAATATTAATTAGCCTTCGCTTTCCTCTTCGCTGATTGGCTGAACCATTAATTGAATTAACTCTTCCTGCCGGCTAGACGCAGGTGCAGATGTCGGCTCTGTGGGGTGAACGTCCGAAAGGTCATGGCATGGAGAACGAAAGAAAACCAATTTCCCCTAAAAAAAGTGCTGTAATTAAGCCTTTTACAGTACTTTATGCCAAAAATTTTACTTGGATCATTTTACCAACTATCTTATGCCTATCTATACCAAATGTCACTCATACCAGGGTACAGGGGTGCAAAATATACCGTTATAAGACCGTCAACAACAGTCGCACGGAGCTAACAGCGCAGCGAAAATACCATCGCTAGCGTTTCAACTTCGGATAACAAGTTATAAGTACTGTTGAACTCAGTAACGTTAAAGTTTGTTTTTAGTTGCCTTTGACGGTTTGACCTGAAATAATGTTACGCTAAACTCCTGAAGAGAAGTTAAGTGACTGCTGCGATTATCATAGATATGCCCCTAAGAACTGATACAATATAAAGCCTTCTGAATAGTCTAAAATGCGAGAGCCTTAGGCGGGCTTCACTCCCCCTGGCGGGAACACTGCTATATACGGGATCATGAGGCCCCGCTTATGAATATTAATTAGCCTTTGGCCTCCTCTTCGCTGATTGGCTAGGTCTTTGATTCAATTAACTCTCCGGCTGACGCGCACAGGTGTGGCTCTGTGCGGGGTCACGGAAGGTCACGTCAGGAGGCCAAAAGAAAACAAATTTCCCTCAGAAAAGTGCCAAAATTAATCAATTTAAAGTTGTTTATGTCAAAATTTTTACTTGAATCTTGTTACCAAGTATCTAATGCCTATCTATACCAAATTTCAGGTCATTTAATTGTAATACCAGGGTACAGGAGCCAAAAGTGTCCTTTTTTGGTCAAAAATTGGTCAAAAAATCGCAAAAATATGCATTTTGTTGTACTGTACACCAAAAGTGTTATTGAATTTATATGACGGCATTATCAAGGCACATATGTGTCAAATTTCAGCTCATTCGGTTGCAATACCAAGGTACAGGAGCCAAAAGTGTCCTTTTTTGGTCAAAAATTGGTCAAAAAATCGCAAAAATATGCATTTTGTTGTACTGTACACCAAAAGTGTTATTGAATTTATATGACGGCATTATCAAGGCACATCTCTGTCAAATTTCAGCTCATTTGGTTGTGATACCAGGGTACAGGGGCCAAAAGTGTCCTTTTTTGGTCAAAAATTGGTCAAAAAATCGCAAAAATAAGCATTTTGTTGTACTGTACACCAAAAGTGTTATCGAATTTATATGGGGGCATTATCAAGGCACATCTCTGTCAAATTTCAGCTCATTTGGTTGTAATACCAGGGTACAGGGGCCAAAATATACAGTTTTGGTCTAAAATTGACCAAAAAATCTCAACAAAATCATTTTAGAGGCAGATATGAAAAAACTGAGAAAAAAGCATCAAGGTATTGGCCCATTCTACCTCTGTGCCAAATTTCAGGTCATTCGGTCCAGGAACGGCGGAGATGAATCACTTTGAAGATTTGACAGGAGAAAGAAGAAAGAAACATTACGAATACAATATATTTCACCATACTATGTATGGCTGAAATATAACAACAAAACAACTACTTTCTCCTTCCTTAAACGGAAATGAGTTCTGCGAAGAAGTAAAGAGAATCTTTTATGCATCCATCTATTCGTATCGGTACATTGATTGCTCTGTCAAAACAGTTCTTCTTGAAATCGTTGTAAATCAACAGTATACACAAAAAAAACATTAAGAAAATGCCCAAAACAACGAATGAGCAACAGCCTTCCCTGCACCTACTTGTAACGTCGGCACATTTCGTCATTGATAACGTCGCTAGAGGGCGCAGCTAAGAAGGGCGCGAAGTGGTCCTTCCGCTCTCGTTGTCGCTGCGCGCGTTGGGAATGACAGGAAGTCATGTACATGTAACACAGGTCATTCATTAGAAATAGATGAATAAATCAATGAATAAATCATTCAGTCATTAAATAAATAGATGAATAAATGAATGAATGAACCAACCCCAAACTCAGATTATTACATTAGTTTTGCATACGGTGCGAATAAAACGTCACCCTGCTTAACTCAGAAATTAAAAGGAGTCGGAGTCCAGCGTGTGTCGTGTTCGTTGCAGGTACGTCACCGGTGATTAATGTAAAGTCGTTAACGAATTGTGGAACTTCCCATCAACCCCGATGTCTGTTTTGACACTAATTAGGTAATTGACCTCAATATTTACATAATCTATGCCTGGTGATGTTTACCTTTACCTGACACATCTCACAATTTAGTTCCAATGGTAATAATGATTATTAGTAGAAATGTAGACATGATTTTTCATGTAGTGAAATATTGCTGCTTTTATCACTCACCTTGTTTCTAGTTGTGATTTCCTGCCTGAGTTTCGCGGTGTGCAGTAAGCGGTGGACAAGGACAACTGTTCCCTGTACGTTGTGACACCGTGCCAGTGCCTTGTTGTACAGAGCGGAAGCCCTGGTCAAGTCTCTAGTGTCTCTAGTTTCTGTTCCTCTTTTCAGGTACACGTCACCGAGACTTTTCATCGCTTCTGTTTCTAACATGCTGTTGTCGTTCACTATTCCATCTACCATCAACTGTGCGTATCCAACCAGCACAGAGTCTGTGTTACCACCGGCAGCCCGTTTCTTGTCCATATCTTGAAACTTTTTAGCCACCTGGGCCGGTGTAGTCATTTCTTTGTCTTTTGTTGGCTGTTCCTTACCCTGTGGCCCCTTTGACGACACCCCTTGTAAAAGCCTTTCCGTGTATTCGTATCGGTGTTCTATACCTTCTCCCTGATCCCGATTGTCACACCGGACCACAGCAGCCACGTAAAGCGCCAAGGCCACGTTGAACTTCCCTACGTCCTTCCCGAGTCTTCCCTTCTCCAAGTTTACGTCACCCAGACTTTTGAGCAGCTCCACTTCCGCCAGCCTGTCCATGTCATCCATGGCGTCCACCAGGGCACGGAGGTAGCCTGTCTCCGCACGGGCTAGTCCGCACCTCCTGCCCTTCGCGTCCGCCTCACGGAGTTTCTCACAGACCCTCAACATGTCGTATATCTACTAAGAGAACACCAGGTCCTGTAAAACTGCTAATCTTCACTGGTATAGCACCCCGTGTCAGCTTTGTGTGCGAATCACGACGAATGCGGAAGTCCCCAGGTGTGACGTCACCTGTTATGCGGGGGAGTCTGGGAAGGGGGATTCCCCTTTCGGAAGGTTCCATTGACAAGTGGTAGACGAAAGATGGGTGACTTTTGTCTTATAGTCCACTATAGCCTAATATGACTTGAGGGAATTTTCGAAAAGAACTTTCGAAAATGAGGACGCTATAACATAGTATTGAGTTTCTCACAGACCCTCCATGGCGAAATTGTGCTACGAAACAGATTTCTGTAATAAACATTGGCACACTTCTACACCTTGACTAGCTTTTAGCTTTATTATATGAATGATATGAAATCCAAGTTCAATGTCGTTTAACATGAATGAATGTGTATTTATGATTGTCCTGCAGGTGTGTTCGATCTGGATGCCCGTTGACCCCGTTCCCATGGAGACGTGTGTGCAGTTCGTGCGCGGGTCGCAAGGGTGGGGCTGGTTCTACCCCAGGAAGTTCGCCACCACGCTCAACTACAGTCTGACGGGGGGCGACACAGGCAGCAAGACTTTCCGGGATGTTCCGGATATAGACGGGGACAGGGACAAGTACGATATCCTCACCTGGGACGTGCAGGTATGTTTCACCGGGTTATATCATTGCCAATATACGTACATACACAAGACTGAATAACTGCGCGCGGTGTACCGTCGGTTTTCTAATTGGTTTGTCTTCCATGACGTTCAGACCACGACACGTGACCGTAATGGCTAAGTGATTGGTCATTCGAAAATAAGGAAGTAAGAGTTTCTTTGTTGAGCTGAAACTCAATTGGCCTGCTTACAATGTGACGTTGTTTATTGTTTTCTCATTGCCGTCAGCCCGAAGACCCTACACGGCACGCCCGCCAACACGAGGTTGTTTACTGTGTGACGTAGTTTGTTTGTTTGTTTGTTTGTAGCCCGGAGACTGTATCGTGTTCCACATGAAGACCCTACACGGCGCGCCCGCCAACCCGTCCCTGTCTCTGCGCAGGCGCGTGGTCTCCACACGGTGGGTGGGGGATGACGCCGTACTGGCCGAGAGGCCATGGGAAGTCTCTCCGCCAATCACAGGTGAGTTTGGGAAGTCTCTCCGCTAATCACAGGTGAGTTTGGGAAGTCTCTCCGCTAATCACAGGTGAGTTTGTGAAGTCTCTCCGCTAATCACGGGTGAGTTTGGGAAATGTCTCTCCGCCAATCACAGGTGAGTTTGGGAAGTCTCTCCGCCAATCACAGATGAGTTCGGGAAGTCTCTCCGCCAATCAAAGGTGAGTTTGGGAAGTCTCTCCGCCAATCACAGGTGAGTTTGGGAGGTCTCCCCGCCAATCACAGGTGAGTTATCTTGAGGCCCTGGGAAGTTATTTCGAGAGGGGATTTGACCAGAGCAGAGCTTTAGATCCTTATGAAGAAAGTACAGGGAAAGGATGTTTTAAATCTCCAAGTATTGTAGTGTATGTAATCTGAGGGATCCAGTGGCTAATGACCCTACCTCTGAACCAAGAGGTCGTGAGTTCGAATCCCGGCTACTACTACGGGATGTGGTTCACTGTTCATTGTGCTTGTAGAAAAGTGCCAAGGGAATATCTTGGGTGCAACGAACCTGTAAATACTGTACGTAACATCTTCTCTGTCATGACCAGTGGAAGAGTACATGTAGCTCTTTAGTGAAAAGAACTTACCATGTTCTTTCCTCCACAGGGGGCCTTACATACGGCGACAAGATGGCGTGCGACACTTTCCCGCTCATCTGGAAGAGAGACTGAGATCGGCTGTATAATCTCCAAGCAGATGTTTAGAGTGGAGATTGTAATTTTCTGTTGCAACAATCAATGATAGGCGTGATGACAACACACTCAAGCTCACAGCTCATGTTCGTTTCGTCATAAAAACAAAAGGCACTGCAAAGTAGTAATACAGACGAGCAAAGCACTTAAGCACTTAAATAACAAGTAATGTAAGGTAAACCACGTAATTACAAAATCATTTGAAAACTTAATTTTTATGCAGGTAAATTGTATGCAGTTCCCGTATTTTATTGATTGTTTAATTGCCCATAACAAGTAGTTATAATAAGTATTTTCTTTTTTTCTATTCTATGGCAATGGTGGTGAAGAAGGTGCTTCTATGTTTGAAACATTTTACCGTCAGTTTTTATACCTTATATCTCACATTTGTAACTAATTATAAACTGTCAACCAGGAAAATTTGCCAGCAAATACTCAATGTTTAGCTTCACATGGTCTAATTTTCTGTTAATTCTTACTCCGACACCTTCATTGTGTATGATGACCGTCTCTCTCCCAGCTGTCAGTTGCTACATTAGACAGTTTCAAATTACAAATATAGCACCCTCCTCTCCCTCCCCATTACAATACTCCGCTTGTTATTATTTTCCACGCCTCGCATGCGCAGTAGATTTCCACATCACAGGCAGCATAATCTTCAATTAGTTGATGGCGGCTGCCTCCATCGAAAGAAGAAGAAGATGCAAAACAACTGCTACTGTAGTATCAAGGTCAACCACCAGGAGACCCTAAATCGACATTCGTCGTCAGGATCACCCCACCTACCAAAATTACAAAAATCTTTGCGGTTCTTGAGATATATCCCCGTACACCATCCGGACTAAAAACAGTACCTCCATTTTCATGACGGCAATAATAATGATAAAATATCTTATTTTTACATGAGGCCACAGTTTCTTCTTTGACTACAGGTTTTGCTTTTAGGTCGATATAAACGGAAGCAGGCAGCCATGGGTTTAGTGGCACACGCCTGCATCTATGTTTTTATGTTGTCACCAGTTATTGAGCAGCCAGCTAACATTTGTGAGTCAAATTGAATGCAGATATCTCCCTCCCCGTCTAGTATAAGTCATAGAGTAAACTGTTATACGAAGAAGTGACGACAGACATGGTACCGCTTCAGTAAAATATTAAGGTTTTAGATTACAGTCATGCTCAGAAATTGAAGTTTCCGGTTATTATTGTATCATTGGCTTTGGCTTGGGTAGCTCAGCCTATGTTAAATGACAATGTATTGTATAACCTGTTCACCCCAACACAACCAATTAAAACTTAGGAGCTGTATCAATCCAGTCACAGTAATTGACTTTCACTATGTCCAAATTTGGTTCTTAAACTGATCACTGATTTTCTTCCATCTCACTCATCTATGTGCTGCGTATAGAGCTGAATCAAAACCCTTAGATGACTTGCTTCCTTTATAATTATCTTCGCCAAGAAGATAATGTTTTTGTCTACATGGGTCTGTATGTAGGTCAACAGCATATAAGTCGAGAAATGGTGGATGGAACTTTTTGAATTTTTGCAGGTGTGTAGCGGTTGTCGAAGGACATGAATAGTTCCAAAACGGTTTACCTGGCGTTTTCCTACGGTACAGTAGCGAGCTTGGTATTTTTTCGTGTTTTTTTTTTCGGGAAGCATAAGTCAAAATGCAGCTGGGCGATTTTCACGATATTGGTAGGTGTGTAGCGGTTGTGGAAAGGATTGTCATGTGCGAGAATGGTTTTGCTAGCTTTCACCTATGGTGCTGTAGCTGGCTTTGTATGTAAGTGCGTTTGTCTGTATGCAAGATAACTCGAGATGTTCTTGATGGATGCTAATGATATTTGGTTGATAGGTAGGGTGCACAGAAAGGAAGGTCAAGTTCGATGATGGACCTTCTGGCAACTTGTTTTGGTACTGCAAGTGAGCGTCAAAGTTTGCGCTTGGATTTTCCAGAAGTGCCAAGTTCATGATTTTTAAGTCGTGAATAGCTGTTGGGACTAGGAGTAAATGATGTAATTTTGGGCCCCCTAGCAGCTTGTTTGGAACTGCAGTGGGTCTTATAGTTCGTAACTTTTTAGATGGATAACTCCTGAGGGGATTGTTGGATATTCTTTGTTTTTGGTAGGTAGGTACGTTGGGTGATTATCAACATAATGAGATGCAAATTATGTAAATCACTATCTATTTGATATAATTACTTAGGGAAGCTTATCTTGGAGAAGCACATAGAGGCCATAAAGCACATTGGAACATACATGTGCTTCTCAGCTGGTGTCTTTAGATCTAGGTCAGTAGGTCAATAGACAGCTGGCATCATTGTAATTGCCACGGTGCTCAGTTGAAGCTGTAACTGTCTTGAGCATTAATGTCCTAGAAACGTCACTCTAAGATGATAAGTTCGTGAAGTTCGTGGCCTTGTGCCGACACGTAAATTAAGCACCAAGAGTCAAGATACCTTTTTCTATAACTTTTGACAAAATGACAACATAAATTGTATAAAACAGGAGCTTGATAACTTCAGATAAGTATGTTAACTGCGTGTAGATAGTCTTAGTGACTGAATGCCTGTTTGTAGGTGAATAAACAAAGGTTTTGTGAACTCAGTCTAAAGCTAAGCAGTCTTTTTGTAATCAGGAAACAACAGTACAAAAGTGGCTTCATTTCCATTCATAATATGTGCATGCAGTGCTGGTTTAGAGTCAAAATGATACATTGTCACTGCACTGGAAGTGTCAAAGGAAACACTACTGTGTGTCTTTCTAGACCAATCCAGCAGTTTGGGAGGCTGGTTGTCAAGTCCTGCCAAAATGATGTAATTAACACTGTGCCTGGCTGGGCCAGATTTTACGCTTCTGTCAAAGCCTACTCACAGGAGACTACAGTGGCTTTGGGCAAACCGCGCTCCGGCTGAAGCGCCAGATGTGGGTTTAAGTAAACACCCAAGACATGGTTATGTTTTCAGTTGTGTCATGGTTCAGTGCCCATGGTGTGGGTCTGTATGTATGTCACCAGCATAACTTGAGGTGGTGTGGACTTGAGAAGTACTTGTTGTGGAAAGAAAGGTCAAGTTCGAAAATGGTTTACCTGCCATTTTCCTATGGCACGACAGTAGAATGTATGTGTGTTTGTAGACAACGATACCCGAGGTAAGATGGGATGGATAAATAGAATTTTCAACTGCTCAAACACAAGTTCATGCGGTCGTTGTTTTGGGCTAGGTGCTCTTTAGTAATACATGAATGAGACCTAATAGTCTTGAACAGTGGCATGATTATTTGGCGAAGGGATGTGTTCGTGGAACTCTAGTTATTCCATATAATGAGATGATGTGGCAAGACAAACTGGGGATTTGCCATGTTGTCTCCAATGTATATGTTGATGATTGCATGACAAATTGCGATAACTAGCGGTGTTACTCTAATCTCGGAGGGCATTCCTACATTTTTTAATGTTCTGCAGTATTTCAACGACGTTGGGATGTTCCGGCCCATAGATAGCTTTCATCATCTTCAGTGACTGCTCAAAGTAACTCAGAGCTTTACTCTCATTGCCGAGATTGCCCAAACATGTCCCGACGTTGTTAAGTGATCTAGCAATATCAGGATGTGCTGTTGTTTCGCCATAGACAGCTTTCCACATCTTCAGTGACTGTTCGTAAAACCAAATGGCTTTCCTCTTATCGCCAAGGTCACTCCAACACGATCCAATATTGTTAAGTGATCCAGCAATAGATGGATGTGCTGTTGTCTCGCCATAGATAGCTTTCATCATCTCCAGTGACTGTTCGTAATACATGATAGCTTTCTTCTGATCGCCAAGGTCACTCCAACAGCTTCCGGTGTTGTTAAATGATGCAGCAATATCGGGATGTGCTGTTGTTCCCCCATAGATATCTTTCCTCATCTTCAGTGACTGTTCGTGATACCTGAGAGCTTTCCTTTTATCGCCAAGGTCATTCCAAAAAGTTCCAATGTTGTGAATTGATCCAGCAATACCGGGATGTGGTGTTGTTTTGCCATAGATAACTTTCTTCATCTTCAGTGACTGTTCGTAATACCTGATAGCTTTCCTCTTATCGCCAAGGTCACTCCAACATGCTCCAATGTTGTTAAGTGATGCAGCAATATCGGGATGTGCTGTTGTTTCGCCAAAAATGGCTTTTCTCATCTTCAGTGACTGTTCGTAATACCTGATAGCTTTCCTTTTATCGCCAAGGTCACTCCAACGGTTTCCAATGCTGTTAAGTGATGCAGCAATATCGGGATGTGCTGTTGTTTCACCATAGATAGCTTTCCTCATCTTCAGTGACTGTTCGTGATACCTAACGGCTTTTGTCTGATCGCCAAGGTCACTCCAACATTTTCCAATGTTGTGAAGTGATGCAGCAATATCGGGATGTGCTGTTGTTTCACCATAGATGGCTTTCCTCATCTTTAGTGACTGTTCGTTATACCTGGTAGCTTTCCTCTGATCACCAAGCTTACTCCAACATATTCCAATATTGTTAAGTGATTTCGCAATATCGGGATGTGCTGTTGTTTCTCCATAGATATCTTTCATCATCTTTAGTGACTGTTCGTAATACCTGATAGCCTTCCTTTCATCGCCAAGCATACTACAACATGCTCCAATGTGGTTAAGTGATGCAGCAATGTGGGGATGTGCTGTTGTTTCCCCACAAATAGCTTTCATCATTTTTAGTGACTGTTCGTGATGACTAAGGGCTTCATTTTGGTCGCCAAGATCACTCCAACATAATCCAATGTTTGCAAGCAACGTGGCGATGTTGGTATGCACTGTGCTTTCAGTCTTTGCAACTGTGAGTGCCCTTAGAAAGTAGCCCATCGCTTGCTCAAACTCACCACGCATGTGCAAGACCACTCCTAATTTGGAAAGTATTTCAAACTGTTTCTCCTCTTCACTGCCCGCCTCTTCCAGAGCCGCCTCACACTGACGTAATGATGCATCTAAATAGAATAGCTGTTGTGAAATTCGGCCCCTCGTTAGAGATGAGTTGTCAAATATTGCGTTTTGAAATATTTTTTTCCTTTGACTTTCTCTTCCAACTGTCTCCACAATGCATGTTTTTAATGGCATAGCTGTATAGTAGTACCTGAAAAGCATTTTTGAGTCTGGTATGTGGAACACTGACTTAACCAACGTGTCATCTACGTCATGTTTCTCCAGTTGGATTTTCATCTCAATGAGAGGAGACAGTCTGTCCTTCTGTCCTCCGTTGGCGATGTACGTTCTTAACCGCAGCTCCGCTGAGATGCTGATCAGTACAGTCAAATGGTGGGCATCTTCCTGACTGATCCGTTGTGTTTTCTGTAACTCTTCTATCATTCCCCACACGCTGGGGATCGTGATACCGCAGCACATACTCAAGACGTCGACGGCTACGCTTGGGAAGCGGTATATTTCTTTCTTAACATCCAGAAGTTGTCCCGTTGGTTTGACGTTTTGAAGTTGCTGAATATTATCTATCAGTATCAGCAGTGCTGACAGCCGTGCCAGATCAGCTGAACGATCTACGCTTTTGTTGACTCTGTCCGTATACTCATCCACCAAAGACTCGTCTCCTGTTAAGTAGGTCACCCGTCTGAGGATGTCTGACAGGTGATAGCCTTCCGCCAGGGCAATGTGCAGATGTTGATATTTCGATAACTTAGCCGGAGTTTGGATTAGACTGATGGGTGGTTTGTTTTTGGTCTCGTCTCTTCCAAAAGGAGTCTTAGAAGCCCATGGCATGAAGCCGTCGAAGGCGAAGCCGCGAGGTGTGACGGAGTCGAAGAACCAATCTTTCTCTGGGTCTTCGGAGAGGAAGTCGTTGAGTGACGGGATGGCCATGGCTGGGAGGATGGTTTCCCCAAGGTTGATGACTTTGAGATGTAAGTAGTGTGTAAGGTTCAGGAAATACCTCCGTGTATCATCATCATCCTTCCCTTCCTCAATCAAAATGGCGAACTCCAGGTCGGAGTACGGCGTGACCAGTTCTGTGGCCTGTGAGCCCAACCCGATGAAAGCGTACTTACACGGAAGAGGACCGAGTTTTGCAATACACTCATCTGTCAGTACTTGGATGAACTCTTGTCTGTCAGCTGTGATCCTCTTAAATAAGTTCTTGATTGCTTCAGCTCGTTTGATCTCTACTTCTCTCACGACGGGATCATCTTCATCATACTGATAAGGGTTGTGTTCCTGATGAATTGTGTCTAGCTGAGATTTTACGCGGGCGCGCATGTTCTCCAGTTCCTTTATGTGCTCTAACGCGCTGCTGTACGAACACAGTTCACAGTCTATGTTACACGTGTTCCTAAGAAACTTTATTTCTGTTTCTTGCAGCCTTGTTACCATGTTTTGTTTGTCTCCATCTGTCCGTGCCATGGAGGCGTTATACAGAGCTGATGCCTGTGTGAATGTCCTACCTTCTCCTGTCCGCTTGCCTCGCTCGACGTAGACGTCACCCAACCTGCACATGCAGTCGGCTTCTCTAGCCTTGTCGGGTTTATAGCGATCTGTAGGTAGGAAGATGAATGGCTATCAGGATTGGTCAATCTCCAACAGCTATATTATACTTCTTTGTTCCATCGATACGTTTAAGTCTGATGTTTATGTTTTAGATAGCATTCTGCTGTTCCATCAATACAATCAAAGCTAATGTTCATCTTTTAAGTGGCAGAGCTGATCAAATATAAATAACATTTCAATTTGGAATTTGAAAAATATTAATGTTATCTAACAAATATTCTAATAGAACTTAGTTATGACAAAACATCATTAAATCAAATTTATTGTGTCTATTAAGCTGTAATAATTGATAACTTCAAAGATTTTGTATTATAATTATATGATGTATTCTTGGGACCGGAAGTGCCTCACACACCGTGAACCAGCTTCAGGGCGGCTGCCAGGTTCTGCTCTGCTGCGTCCAGGTCTCCATTTCTCAAGTCACGGTCTGCTGTCTGGATGTACCTGTGGTAAGAACTGAAAACAACAAAATAAAGATGTTCTCCTCGCACGGCTAGCTACATTTTCATGCAATATGTTCAGCTTTGATGTAAAGCTTTCAGGTTTAAGTCCTACATTTTATGAAAATTAGGGATTCCTTTTTACTTTAGAGACTCTTTTAACACTTAACACAAAGAAACTATATTAGGCACTGACTTTTCATTGTCAGCTCGTGCGGCGTTTTCAGCATTCTGTGGTTCCGGGCCACTGAAACAAAGAGCAAAATGTTATCCAGAATAATACATTCTTCCCAAATCAATTGATACCGAAGTTGGTCAAAACCATGAATATGCACCACCCTTCCCTGTACCTACCTGTAAAGTCGGTACATGCCATCATTGATGACGTCGCTAGAGGACGCAGTTGAGAAGGGAGAGAAGTGGTCCTTCCGGCCTCTCACGTCTTGTTCTCGTTGCGAACGTGCTGGCCTCTTAATGACCGACAGGAAGTCATGTACATGGAACACAGGTCATTAAATAGAAATCAATCAATCAATCAATCAATCAATGATTAAATTGATAATTGAATGAATGAATGAATGAATGAATGGATGAATAAACCAACCCCAAACTCAGATTATCACACTAGTTTTTTAAGGCCATTACATGCAGTGCGAATAAAATACGTCACCCTGCTTAAGTCCAAATGAAAAGGAGTCGGAAACAAGTGTGTGATTTCTATAAAGTCGCTAACGATTTGTGGAACTTTCCAACAACCCCGATGACCGTTTTGACACTAATTATTTAATTCACCACAACATTTACATAATCTATGCCTGGTGATGTTTAGCTTTACCTAACACATCTCACAATTTCTATCATTTACTTCTAATAATAACAAGAGTTCGCAGACCTCATACCGTTGTGTTATGTGAGGGTGGGGTTTTGTGCGGGACATGGATAATAGTTTATGAAAGGTGGAGGGAAGAGCAATGTTGGTAAGTGTTAGTTTTTAGAATGGATGTAGTTCATCAGGGAGATTGTTTTGTACTTTCTACGCCTACCACCTTATTACCTCCATGAAATGTCATGGAATGGAGGTTATATTTTCTGTTATGTGTCTCTGTCTGTGTAGATGATTACTCAAGAACGGCTGGTTGGATTGGATTCATTTTTGTTGTGTTGGTCGGGTGTGATGAAAGCTCGAATCGATGAGATTTTGGGAGCCGTATCTGTCGTTATAATTGGTGTAATCGATGTAATAATATCAGAAATCACCCCTATATTTGAGATATATTGGTACAGGCATCGTGCTTTATGTGTTTGTTAATGGGCTTAGCTCCAAGCAGATGGTGAGGTGACAGCTGTTTGGGGAACCCCGAGTTTTTTTAATATGATAATTAGTTTTATTTATGTCTGCTTAGGATATCATGATGTGAAGCGTAAGTATAATTGTAAGAAGTTGAGGTACATTTAACGATAATGCTTAACAGGTATGGATGTCTCACATACTGTACTGCTGATTTGAGTGACATGGTGATTAAAATGCCAGTAGGTCCTCTCATCTGGGTTGGGTGTCAGAAGTTTTATGGGCGATACAGATGTTCTGATTTTGTTGCGATAAGGGATAGTTGTTAGTTGTCTCTTTCGTAGCCTGATGGTACTTGTTTTTTAGCAGACGGGGTTGGCGCCAAGTATTCATCTTACAGTTGGTGTAGGGCTGTCAGAGGAAAGTGTGCATCTCGTTTTTGTACCGTGTGAACAGCTGATGTTATGACATATTGGTGGAAAATCAAATCACCATCTGACTAAAGTTGGCCACATCCCTTCTTCTTTCTGAGTTTCCCAACTTCCTCCCACCACACAGCTCTGAGGCACATAGTCGAACCTCAATAATGCTGACAACCTTAGACATCTTAAATGCCAAATATCAAGCTTAAGGAACACCACGCTACCATATGCCGTCGACCTCTTAAACGCACATTACACAATTAAGTGTCACATTTTGATAATTACTAATCAGATGGACATCCTCTGTGTCATTAAATAAATACACCACTACTTTCCCATAACATTTATATTATATAACCATTACTCTCAATACAACCGACTATAAACATACATACCATCCACAAAAAAGCAATAAATATTTCATGGAGGTATGAGGTCCCCGAACTCTAGCCTGTTTCTTAATCCTACATGTGCATGCTACACATGCACAGTGTTATGGTATGCTAAAGACACCTGCTATACAGTCCTACTACTTAAAAATCCAGGTCTAAAGATACAATACAAAACGTGTTTTTTCACCAACAAGTTAAACAAACAGGCAACTCAAAATCAATCTTTACTATTACCAAACACCCACCTACCCACCTTCCAAAAACTATCACAATTCCTCTAGCAGCACGTCTGCTTGGAGATTACCTCCTAACATCTGTTTGGACATTACTTTATAACATCTGCTCAGACGTTATGTCTTATAATCTGTTCGGACATTACCTCCTCACATCTGCTTGGAGATTACCTCCTAACATCTGTTTGGACATTACTTTATAACATCTGCTTGGAGATTACCTCCTAACATCTGTTTGGACATTACTTTATAACATCTGTTCAGACGTTATGTCTTATCATCTGTTCGGACATTACCTCCTCACATCTGCTTGGAGATTACTTTCTAATATCTGCTCAGACGTTATGTCTTATCATCTGTTCGGACATTACCTCCTCACATCTTCTTGGACATTACCTCCTAACATCTGTTTGGACATTACTTTCTAACATCTGCTCAGGCGTTATGTCTTATCATCTGTTCGGACATTACCTCCTAATATCTACTTGGAGATTACGAATTGACATCCTCTGAGCTGACCCCACCATGACACAACCCTGAGCAGGGTAAATGATACGTCCCTGGTGCCCTGTGGCCTTGGAATATGCACATGCCAATGTAATGCCTCAGAGGGTGACCTACGAAATGCATGTTTATTTCAGTCTCGTATCCATACTTTCATGCCTGTGAAATATACTTTTAGCATAAATGCATATATAACCGTGTACATCCTTGCGCAAACTACCTGCATGCCCAAAATGACAGCAATCTGTTGAACATCCCCAAAAAAGTAAAAAATCTGGTGAAAATTAGTGAGTGCACAGTCATCCATAGAATTTACTTGATGTGGCCTAGTGTTACGACTGTTCTTAATTATATATACAACAGGTATTGAAACACACAATTTGGAATTATGAGAATTCTTAATTAATTATGCAAATCTATTTATGATTCTATAAATTAATCTTCCTTTCTGTCTTAATCACAAATTATGTATCGATCTAATCAATATATCGATCACCAATTATTTACACAACTGAAAGCAGGGAACAGTTTTAGAATGGCCCGCAGTAATAATGTTCAACTTAACTTAACTTCAACATGTAAATGGAAGTCCAACACTTTACCATTGAGGAATAAAACAGCCCTCCATCTGCTTGGAGTTTCAAGGTCACATGCCAGCCAGATGGCACATATAACGTTACAGGCGATAGACATACTGTCCTAGACAGACTATCACACAATATCCTCATTAATTATGCTAAAAAATTCCTCATTAGTATACATGCATATAACTGTGTACATCTTTGCCTAAGCTACCTGCATCAGTGCATGCCAAAAATGGTGCCAATTTGTCGTTCATTTCTTCAGTTATTCTCATTGGAATGTATTGACAAAAATGCCCCTGCAGTTCCGAAATCAAACGTTAGGGGGCTCAAACTTGTCACACATTATCCTAATGCTACAAGCTACCTTCCACCTAAATGTCAAAACTACATAATGTCTGGGACAGGAAATACATAAAAACAACTACTATGATAAGATATTCTAATTAATTAATCAACTTACCTCCTAATTTGCATAATTTATATTTCATTTTGTACATTTTTGCGTAACCTACCTACATACCGAAAATCATGACAAGACATTGTTCCTTTCTTGAGTTATCCTCCTCGGAAGATTTTGCTAACAATGCCTCTGCACTTCCAAGACTAGCCGCTAAGGGGCCCAAACTAAAGTGAATTCTTCCGGAGCACAAGAACTACCTATCACCCCATAAATCATCGCAATCCATCCTAACGTTCTTCACACAAGTTAACACAAAACATAAAAAGAAAACACCTTCTGAAGTACCATGGTCAACCATTAAGAGGCCAAAAAGTGCATAACGACCTTCACGATCACAAAACCTAACCACGTCACAAATCTCATCGCAACCAATCCACAGCTTCTTAAGATATTTGCTGCACACACAAACATCCACAAAACAAACACTCCTGCTGATCCACACCAAACAGCTACAAGGCTGAAATTCACAGAAAATATACATCCGCCACCTACCTATTACATAAAAATCAACACCACAGCAAGTCCAGGTGCAAAGATATAACACAAAACATGTTGCTGCAGTATCAAGGTCAATCAACAGGTGGCACAAAATACACTTGCACCATCACCATCCCCACACCTACCCACCCACCGAAAACCATTGCAAACCTTCTAACGATTCTTAAGATATCCCCGCATAAGCTCCAGGGTGAAAACAATATGGCAACAATAACTCCATTTTCATGGAGGTAATAATAATTGTTATTAGTAGAAATGTACGTTAGATATGATTTTTCATGTAGTGAAATATTGCTGCTAGCATCACTCACCTTGTTTCTAGTAGTGATGTCCTGCCGGACTTTAGCGGTGTGCAGTAAGCGGTGAACAATGGCCACTGTTCCCTGTACGTTGTGACACCGCGCCAGTGCCTTGTTGTACAGAGCGGAAGCTCTGGTCAAGTTTCTAGTGTCAAGAGTTTCTGTTCCTCTTTTCAGGTACACGTCACCGAGACTTTTCATTGCTTCCGTTTCTAACATGCTGTTGTCGTTTACTATCCCCTGTACCAACAACTGTGCGTATCCAACCATCGCAGATTCTGTGTTACCACCGGCAGCCCATTTCTTGTCGAGGTCTTGAAACATTCCTGCCACATTCGCAGGTGTAGTCGTTTCCTTGTCTTTTGTTGACTGCTCCAGACCCTGCGACCCCTCTGACGACACCCCTTGTAAAAGCCTCTCCGTGTATTCGAACCGGTGTTCTATACCTTCTCCCTGATCCCGATTGTCACACCGGAGCACAGCAGCCACGTAAAGCGCCAAGGCCATGTTGAACTTCCCTACGTCCTTCCCGAGTCTTCCCTTCTCCAAGTTCACGTCGCCCAGACTTTTGAGTAGCTCCACTTCCGCCAGCCTGTCCATGTCAGCCATGGCGTCCACCAGGGCACGGAGGTAGCCTGTCTCCGCACGGGCTAGTCCGTACCTCCTGCCCTTCGCGTCCGCCTCACGGAGTTTCTCACAGACACTCAACATGGCGAACTTCTACTGAGAGAACGTCTGTAAAACGGACGCTGATCTCCGTGTCAGCTTTAAGTTCCTGATATGAACAAAGACAGATGCCGCACCCTGTCCATGGCAACATTAGGTCATCTGCTAGTTCAAATTACACGGCTTCAATAGACAAAAGCTTCACTGATTCTTGTTAACATATCAGGTAACCTCCGCACAGGCTAGTCCGTGCCTCCGGTCTCCGTATTAGCCTTATGCGCCTAACTGGAGAAACCACAACAAGTTTCACACTGTCCGTGTCAACATTACATCATCACTCTTTTGAAACGTCCCCTTTACTCAGGCTTCGGTAATACTCGTGAACACGTCAGGTAGCTTGACTACATTTGTATATGTACGCTCCTCAATCTGTAGCCAGCATGTCAGATTGTAATGGCATTTAATATGTAGGTAGAACTTTGGAAGAAATTTTGCTTTGAAAATGCTGAAGTCCTGATTTTCTCTGGTGATTTTTGATGACGGCAAGAAGTGGTGTCGGTTTAGGCCCGGTTCGCAATTTAAAAACAACAACAATAAGTAGACTAGAAAGGTAATATTTGCAAGCAAATACAGAATGTTACATTCACATGTTGTAGTCTAACACTGGCAACTGTTTTGTTCATTCTTATTTGAACACATTTTCTAAATGTAGTGACCCGAGCCCCTCTAGATCTGACATTTGCTACATTATGTAACCGAACACCACATGGTACCTGCTACTTTACCGGTTACCATGGTGACAGCCGTCTGGTCCAGGTCGTTGACCTTATTTGTGCGGAAAAGAAGAAGAAACAAAGCAAAAAACAATATGTTCCCTTCTGTGAAGGTAACATAATTATAGACTCTGACTCCCTCGAATCAGTACAGGTGTCCGCGGCCCGGGCCTGCACGGGCGCACTAAGGGGGACGAATCATAGCCGCATCTTAACGGAGGTCGGTTGGGACACACTTTCCACCAGACGGGAAAAGCATGTACTCATTCACTTTTACAAGATGGCCAGCGGCTTCGCACCATATCATCTCAAGATCTGGAACCTCCACTTATCCGTGATTCCACCCCTTATGGCCTTCGAGATAACCAGAACTACCCCCCCCCCCTTGCCCTAAGAACCGAAAAGTACAAAAGATCGTTTTTACCTGCCGCAGTTCTCTCCTGGAATCAACTTTCTTTGTCAGTCAAATCATCATTATCTATCAGTATTTTCAAAAAAGAGCTGGAATCTTTCTTTGACAGCCCGCCCAGACACCCCCATTACTCCCATGGCCACGGACGCCCTTCAGTTCACTTGACTAGACTTAGACTCGACTTCAGCCAGCTTAACTCACACCTATTCAAACACCATTGTATAAATAATCCTGCGTGTCAATGTGGTAATCCAAACGAGACTACTGAGCACTACCTGTTACACTGCAAGCTGTAGTATGTTGAAAGGACCCATATGTCACAATCCATAGCCTGTTTAAACCTGAAAGAAATACTCCCATTCGACCCCTCCATGTCTGTACCGTATGTACCCTACTCCTTATGGGCAACCCCTCCCTCCCACAATCCATAAACTGTCAAATTTATTTATTTACTTTGATCTAGACCACGTGATTGAATACATGTCAAAGACTGGAAGATTATTTAGTTCATTTTGATTGTCAAGCCAGCCTTGTGTCTGTATAGCCGTCTTTAGTTCGTCTTCATTGTAACTCTGCAATCATTACTTTTCCACCGACGATTGTCATTTAGCCTTTTTAATGTCAACCTTTGTACTTGTAGTTCCCGTTGACCGTTATTTGTTATATGTTACATAAGCAGATATTCTTCTTGTCCCATTCTCACAAAACAAATGTGAATAAAATAAAATAAAATAAAATGAAATAAAATAAAATAAGTAGATGATAATGAATTATGAAACATGAACAGTGCAAGGGAGGCCCGGTAGCAGTTTGCTCCGGAACTGCAGGGTGTTTTTGTTGAAAACACTTTTATTTCAAAAGTTTTGTTGAATATGTGTTTTTTCATTGTTCTGCAGGTGTGTTCGATCTGGATGCCCGTTGATCCCGTTCCCATGGAGACGTGTGTGCAGTTCGTGCGCGGGTCGCAAGGGTGGGGCTGGTTCTACCCCAGGAAGTTCGCCACCACGCTCAACTACAGTCTGACGGGGGCCGACACAGGCAGCAAGACTTTCCGGGATGTCCCGGATGTAGACGGGGACAGGAACAAGTACGATATCCTCACCTGGGACGTGCAGGTAAGTTTCACCTGGTCATATCATTGTCAATATACGTACATACACAAGACTGAATAACTGCGCACGGTGTACCGTCGGTTTTCTAATTGGTTTCTCTTCTAAGACGTTCAGACCAAGACACGTGACCGTAATGGCTAAGTGATTGGTGACTATGTGACGTAGTTTTTTTTGTTTGTTTAATTGTTTGTTTGTTTGTATCCCGGAGACTGTATCGTGTTCCACGTGAAGACCCTACACGGCGCGCCCTCCAACCCGTCCCTGGCCCTGCCCAGGGTTGTTTACTATGTGACGTAGTTTGTTTATTGTTTGTTTGTTTGTTTGATTGTAGCCCTGAGACTGTATCGTGTTCCACATGAAGATCCTACACGGCGCGCCCGCCAACCCGTCCCTGTCCCTGCCCAGAGTTGTTTACTGTGTGACGTAGTTTGTTTGTTTGTTTGTTTGTAGCCGGGAGACTGTATCGTGTTCCACATGAAGACCCTACACGGCGCGCCCGCCAACCCGTCCCTGTCTCTGCGCAGGCGCGTGGTTTCCACACGGTGGGTGGGGGATGACGCAGTGCTGGCCGAGAGGCCATGGGAAGTCTCTCCACCAATCACAGGTGAGCTTGGGAAGTCTCTCCGCCAATCACAGGTGAGTTGGGAAAGTCTCTCCGCCAATCACAGGTGAGTTGGGAAAGTCTCTCCGCCAATCACAGGTGAGTTTGGAAAGTCTCTCCGCCAATCACAGGTGAGTTTGGAAAGTCTCTCCGCCAATCACAGGTGAGTTTGGGAAGTCTCTCCGCCAATCACAGGTGAGTTTGGGAAGTCTCTCCGCCAATCACAGGTGAGTTTGGGAAGTCTCTCCGCCAATCACAGGTGAGCTTGGGAAGTCTCTCCGCCAATCACATGTGAGTTGGGAAAGTCTCTCCGCCAATCACAGGTGAGTTGGGAAAGTCTCTCCGCCAATCACAGGTGAGTTTGGAAAGTCTCTCCGCCAATCACAGGTGAGTTTGGGAAGTCTCCCCACCAATCACAGGTGAGTTATCTTGAAGTCCTGGGAAGTTATTTTGAGAGGGGATTTGACCAGAGGACAGCTTTAGATTCAAATGAAGAAAGTGCAGGAAAAGGATGTTTTAAATCTCCAAGTATTGTAGTGTATGTAATCTGAGGGATCCAGTGGCTATTGACCCTGCCTCTGAACCAAGAGGTGCTGAGTTCGAATCCCGGCTACTACTACGGGATGTGGTTCACTGTTCATTGTGCTTGTCGAAAAGTGCCAAGAGAATTTCTCGGATGCAACGAACCTGTAAATACTGTATGTAACGTCTATCTTCTCTGTCATGACCAGTGGAAGAGTAGCTCTTCAGTGAGCTGAACTTACCATGTTCTTTCCTCCACAGGAGGTCTTACGTACGGCGACAAGATGGCGTGCGACACCTTCCCGCTCATCTGGAAGCGAGACTGAGATTGGCTGTATGATATCCAAGAAGATGTTGGGAGGGGAGATCGTAATGCCGTCGTTGCGTATTTTTTTGCAACATTCACCGATAAGACGTGATGCCAACACACTCATGATCATAGCTTTACGCACGTTTGCGTCGTCATAAAAACAATGGACTTTATAAAAGTACATTGAAACATAAGCAGACAAACGAACCGCCAGAATTACAGAGCAATGTGAGATAACGACACACAAGACGTGTTGACATGGAATATAAGAAAAATGATATAGGTGTACAGGTAAATTGTAAGTGGTTTCTGTATTTTATTGATTTTTATTATCTAATTTGATCATAATAAGTAGATAATGATAACAGATGCTGTGCACGGATTAACAGAAGCTTAGAAGTGAATATGTCAGCCACCCTTTAACACTGAAATATCTCTTTAATCCAGATGAAATAAATCAAATAACGTAGCATATTCAATGTATACTAAATCGACCCAGAATGGAACAAATGCTACAAAGGCAACAGTTATCTAAAATAAAGTTATGCGTTACATTGAATGTTTTCTGTAGGACCGGTGTAGCAGACTGTGTGTGAGAGTCACCATTATGTACACATGCCCTTATATGGAATATCTGCTGTAAGACCGGTGTAGCAGACTGAGTGTGAGAGTCACCATTATGTACACCTGCCCTTATATGGAATGTTTGCTGTAAGGCCGGTGTAGCAGACTGAGTGTGAGAGTCACCATTATTTACACCTGCCCTTATATGGAATATCTGCTGTAAGACCGGTGTAGCAGACTGAGTGTGAGAGTCACCATTATTTACACCTGCCCTTATATGGAATATTTGCTGTAAGACCGGTGTAGCAGACTGAGTGTGAGAGTCACCATTATTTACACCTGCCCTTATATGGAATATCTGCTGTAAGACCGGTGTAGCAGACTGAGTGTGAGAGTCACCATTATTTACACCTGCCCTTATATGGAATATTTGCTGTAAGACCGGTGTAGCAGACTGTGTGTGAGAGTCACCATTATGTACACCTGCCCTTATATGGAATATCTGCTGTAAGACCGGTGTAGCGGACTGAGTGTGAGAGTCACCCTTATGTGCAACTGAATATAAGTCATACACGTAAATGATATATGAATAACGTACCTGGAGTCAATGACCCTTGACACAGTCACGGCTATCGCTTCAGACAAAGGGAGACTTGAACTAGCGGCTGTCAATGGTACTGCAGCCGAGCGGCCGAGTTTCCTATCTTGTTCATCGGTAAAGTCGTTTTCACAACTTTCTTGCCGTCTAAGATTGTCTGTTGTGTCTGTTGGGCTATGATATATAGTAGTACATCCATATGACTGGTACGTCCGCGTACGTGTATAAATACAGCATATCAAAGTGGATACAACATGTCTACATACACCATGTTTGGAGTTTAGCTCACTCTCACTCACTTGTCCCACACACGTGTATTATCTGCACGTCATACCTAAATAAATAGCACTGACAGCTTTGTGTACGAGTTGGACAAAAGCTCTGACTGAATTTTAAAAGTCGGCCACAGTAACTCGGGCATGTCTTATCCCGCGATCTGACGTTATTTGCCCGGTACTAGAACTATCCAGAATAGACTAGAACTATCCAGAATAGACTAGAACTATCCAGAATAGACTAGAACTATCCAGAATAGACTAGAACTATCCAGAATAGACTAGAACTATCCAGAATAGAAGACTGGCTTTTGCTGGCCATGTAGCACGCCATGAGTAGATGGCCGCCAAAGTTCTCCTCTGGGAACCTGACGTACAGAGAAAAAGGGGACGACCGAACCTGACACTTAGAAAGTTTTGTAGGAGGAGGTCGGTTTAAAGGATTGCAACTTGCTAGCCGCCATGCTAGATGCAAGGTCGAACATCGTTCATGACACCTCGTATGAGGATGAACTGAACTGAACTGAACTGAACTGAACAACATGTCTGCATAAAACATGTTTGGAGTATAGCTCACTCTCACTTATACTTGTCCCACACACGTGTATTATCTGCGCGTCATACCTAAATAAATACCACTGACAGCATTGTGTACGAGTTGAACAAAAGCTCAGAGTGGATTTTAAAAGTCCCTTCTCATCGGTAACTCGGGTATTTCTTATCCCGCGATCTAAAGTTGTTTGTCCGGTACCAAAGTCCAGTTGGTGCAGTAAACTTGTAGTCAGCGCAAATTCGTTATTACAAGCTGCAGGCCACACAGCGTACGGATGGCCACGGAGGCTAGAAACGTGAGAACCTCAGTTTTATGTACTGTTGTCTATATGTTAATTTCCTCATTACATTTCTGTCGTTTGTATAGATCGTTTAGTACGTAGTCGCCTGTTACTGTAAGGGCGCGGTCTCATAGGTCGTGCGATCGTCGTACGATTTTGAAGCCACAGGATTTTCAAGGAGGCCATGACAGAACCAACCACCGACATGGATCCAAAACAGCATGTCATGTACCAAGACAGTTGAAATTTGCAGGATATTTACATTTTTGTCCTCCAAAATACACGAAGTTGGCGATCGCACGACGATTGCACGACCTATGTGACCGCGCCCTAATATACCCCTGTCGCATTTTGGCGAAAATCGATCGGACGACGATTCTGCGGCAATCGCCCGAGCCTCGCTTATAATAATAACTTTATTGCACAACAATTGTACAAGGTATAAAGTATCTTTATCAAATACATTCCTTGAGCGACCTGTAAATTCCAATGTTTGGTCCCTCAGCGGTCGCACCCACCGGTAGAAAGGGGGTGTGAATGGGCGGGGTGTCTGCTACTTGAGCCCGAATGGCACTGAAGTGTATTCCGAGTGAGTTTGGAAAAACTCGTCGGTCATTTCGGTAAAGCTATCAGTGTGGGGGTTTTGTATCATTACTATAATTTGCCTCACGGATGGTATTTGGTGTGTGGGTAGGTACTGGGGGGAGGAAGGTCAAGTTCGCTCTGGGCACATGCAGGGCTACCCCCAAGAATTCGTTGATGTAAGTTAGACATCCAGGTAATA